>JARYZH020000847.1:0-59543 GCA_030021035.2 Notholithocarpus densiflorus
TATGCACCATCATGTAATTGGAATTTGCATGCATGGTGATTGATGATCATCATCATGTTCTAGTTGCCTACTTGCAAGAAAAAAAATAAAAATATGTGTTCTAGTTGCCTATGTCACATGGTCCAGCAGAGTTTATATTTTCTATTGTTGGTTTCTAGGATTTACAAAAAAAAAAAAAAAAAAAAGAAAAAGAAAAAGAAGAAGATTAATAAGGATGTATGTATGGGTTTGATTAATCAATGTCGTTGGGGACAAAATGGTTGTTCATTTTAATGTTACTTGAGTTTTAATGATTTTTAAAATAATGAAAAGCTCCTATTATTAATCATTCACCCTCTACTGTCTACTTTTGACTCGTCGTTTTAACTAGTTTTAATGAGTTCTTCAATGTTAAGAGTATTTATAGTAAAGATGCTAAAAAAATTAAGTTTTAGTACCTCAAAAGTTGTATTTTAACATCCCACTTTGTAATACACTCATTATCAAAAGTTGTATTTTTTTCCGTTTTATTTGAATATTCTTTTTTTTTTTTAATTCTTACTCTCTCATCTTTCTCTATTATCTTATTTGCCATCTCTCTCTCTTCTATGCTAGCCACCATCACCATCGATTAAAAAATATATATTCAAAAACAAGAACCCAACAACCCACAACCCCATTGCTAGCCACCACCACCACTAACGGGGAAAAAAAAAACATAAAACCTCAAACCGCAAACCACAGCCCGATCCCAACCCAAACCCACGGATCATTGAACCCACACCAATGATCCACTACTACCACCAGCACCACTAGCAACAAAACGACTCACCACTGCCACCATCACCGACAAAAGATAAAAGACTGAAGAGAAGGTGTAAGAGTGCTAAGAGAGGTGAGAGTGAAGACTAAGAGAGAGGCTTGACCAAAGAAAAAAAGAGAGAAGTAAGAAGAAAGAAAGAAAAAAGAGAAAATATATAATAATGAAAGAACAGAGAGAAACTAAATAAAATTTTTTTTTTATACAACTTTGTTGTTACAGTAAACTGTTAAAGATGATAGCTTAATGTAGCAAGTAGCCAAACTTTTTAGCTTGACAACCATTGATAATGCATGTATTTTGGTCGTTGAGTGGTAAAAATAGCTTTTTGGAGGCTTTACCTCCTCCATTGTGACTCTAAGGGTCATAGATGGTTGCAGGGGCTGGCTCTAGGCATTAGGCCACTTAGGCTGCCTAGGGCCCCCTTAGTAGTGGAAGGCCCCAAATGTGAGGGTAAAAAATGATTTCTAAGAAGACCCAAAAATTTTAGAAGAATCACTTTTTTTTCTTTTTTTAATAAAAAGGATATATTACTTTCACATTTTTCTTCCACTTTTAAGAAGACCCAAAAAATTGAATAATAGTAAAGATAATACAAATTTAAATAGATAGCTCTCACAAGTAAATGTGTCACCGATCATAAGAAGTAATTCAAATAGGAATTTTTTTTTTTTTTAGAATACTAAGTATTTTTAACACACACACGGAGAGAAGGGAGAATGTTTTTTTTAAAGAAACTTACAGTGGTGTATATCCAAAAGGGCCTAAATCTTGGATACACAATACAGGCTTTAAATCTCTTTAACTCACACTCATTGATTACATAGCATTTACAAATTGATGTGACTATACTGAATATAATTGATGGATTACAACAATCTAATAAATGCATATTTGAATTCATTTTTGTGATTGATGATATATTTTTGTAAGCCTCGTAATGTAAAATTTATAGTATTATTCCCTAGCATTGTTCATTCAAATACTTGTCTACTATTTTCTTGAAGTGTCATCAATCACATTCATTATTACATCAATTTGTAAGTTTTTTTTGTAGTAAAAGTTGTTATACCTTTAGCATTTTCCCAAAACCAATAATAATAATAATAATAATAATAATAATAATAATAATAATAATAATAGTCATTTTAAAAAGTAAGCTTATTTATTTTTTAATAAAAACTTATGATGATATTATTTTAAGTGACAAAAAAAAACCCATTTAAAGCTATAGCCTTAAGCCTCCAAATTTATTGGGTCGGCACTGAATGGCTACATACACAAATTTCAAAGTATGGTAGATGGAGTTCAAATCTTCCGTCTCATCAATTGTGCTCCACTTCAGGCTCTACCAATAAAACTTGTACAGCTGGCCTCCCTCATTAAATGAGATAACTCTGGATTTAACACTCATGTTACTGACGTTAACGTTAAAATCCCTTTCTTTTTCTCTTTTTTTTTTTCTTCCGCAACTTTTGTTCTTCTCTTTGTTTCCGGTTTTGGTTTCTTTTTTTTCCTCTTCTCTATGTGGTTGACGCTAACAAGGAGTCCAATGAGTTTTGTCTATTGAGAAGCAAAACCCATGTCACTTGCTTTGCATTCTTGCCTCTACTTTTCTTTACAGGCCTGAAGGCAGAGACTAGACCATCAATCTCCACAACTGAGAAATTTGGGTTCTCCATTGTGATTACCACTGGGTTTCCTTTGCAGGTATCTTTTGCCCACCAATTAGAAAAGTCCAATCTTGGAGCCATTAAAGTTTGGAACTTGGAACCTCAAACTGAAAAAGTAACACAAAAATTAAGAACCTTTGAAGAAATTTTTTTTCAGAATCCAGATCTCAAAATTGAGAAATGAGCAAAACCCATTTGAGAAACCAGCTAAGAATATAGAAACCAATAGAAGCAGATGAAAAGTTGAAGATGAAGATGACGTGAGGATGTGTCTGTAACTGGGGCGATGAGGATGAAGATGAACGTATGAGACGTCAATCACATAGAGAAGAGAAAAAAAAGAACCCTTGAAAGCCTTGAAGGTTGCGAAGAGTCCAAATCAAAAACAAAAGCTGCGGCAAGAGACAAAACTCATTAGAATCCTTGTTAACGTCAACCACATGGAGAAGAGGAAAAAAAAGAAACCAAAAGCCAGAAACAGAGAGAAGAACAAAAGCTGGGGAAGAAAAAAAAAAAGAGAAAAAGAAAGAGATTTTAACGTTAACGTCAGTAACGTGAGGGTTAAAGTCAGAGTTATCTCATTTAATGAGAGCGGCCAGCTATCCAAGTTTTATTGGTGGAGCATGAAGTGGAGCACAATTGATGAGACAGAAGATTTGGACTCTGGTAGATGGTGCACATTCTTTGGCCAAAAGATATTAGCCACCATGCTTAATAAATTTTAAATATATGTCACACAATTAGTCAGATGTCAATCAATTTCTTTGCACGTTTGTTGTAAAGGATAGACCTTTACTAATTAATATATATATATATTAATTAGCCAATTTACTCTTTGAACTTCCTAAACTTCCTAAATATATCAAATTGAAATTTTTGTTAGTCTAATGTTTAAATTGACTAATGTTAATATGACACGCACATGAACAAAAAATTACTAAACACAATTGCAACTGATTAAAAGAGAGAAATTAAGGAGAGAGAGGATCTCTTAATTGAATTGTTGTGTCACTGAACTCCATGGTCTTGTCATTTATCTCACCATTTGACTACAACAATAATAACAACTATGACTTTGTGCTGCTTGTGTGAGAGGGTGGAAGGATTGGGGAGGATGAGTTCAATAGATTGGCGACAAGAGAGTTTAGTTGTTTGGCTCGTGTGTCATCACCAGCGTTGTTGTCGGTAGCTCTATTGGTGGTGTCATTGGTGATTCTCTGCCCAAAACCTTAACCTTTTTTTTATATAGCTAATTTTGTAAAACCCCAATTGTTTATTGTTCATTATTCATTTATATTGCTTTGAATATTGTCATAGTTTTGAAACTCGAACTGTTCAAAGAACTAGAAAAGGGAGAGGTTTAAGGTTTTTTAGGTCAGAGGTTCAACCGAGGTTGAACCATGACAAATTTTTTTTTTTTTAAATTCACTAAAACATAAAATAAATATAATAGTTAGTGTATTTAGGACACAACAAGCTAACGTGCCTAAATAGTTAATTAGTGTGTCAAATAGAATTTGGCTTGTGTGGCTCGGTTTGAGTCCCTACAAATGTATTTTATCAAAGTTTTATTTATTTATTTATTTTTGATACTTATTCTTCGATTATACTAGAATTGCATTTATTAGAATTTTATTTGTCATTGCATCTATTTACAAACTTGTTGTACATCAAATGGATGTTAAAACTACTTTTCTAAATGGTGATTTAGAAGAAGAAATATATATGGAACAACCGGAGGGTTATGTTGTTCTTGGACAAGAACACAAAGTTTGTAAATTAGTTAAATCTTTATTTGGTTTATAATAAGCACCTAAACAATGGAATGAGAAATTTGATAATGTTATGCTTACACATGGATATGTGATTAATGGTGTGGATAAATGCATATATAGCAAGTTTAATAATAATGAAGGTGTCATTATACGTTTATATGTTGATGACTTACTTATATTTGGTACTAGCCTTGAAATTGTGCTTAATGCTAAATGTTTTCTTGCCTCTAACTTTGATATGAAAGATTTGGGTGAGACAAATGTAATGTTGGGCATCAAGATCCTTAGGGATAATAATTGCATTACACTATCACAATTTCATTATGTAGAGAAAATTCTTAAAAATTTTAAACTCTTTGATATGTTACCTATGTCTACTCCATTTTACTCAAAGGTGCACTTGATTAAAAATCGTGGTGATAGTTTCCCACAAGATAAATATGAACAAATTATTGGTAGTTTAATGTTTTTGATAAATTGAACTTGCCCTGATATTGCATATGTTGTTGGTAGATTGACTAGGTATATTCATAATCCTAGTATGGAGCATTGAGATGAAATATCTAGATTGTTGAGATATTTAGAGGGTATTTGTGATTTTGGTTTTTCATATTGTGGTTATCCTAATATGAGTCTGTTTTGGATCTACTTATTTTGCTGAAACTGAAATTTTTTTGCTGAAAGTATTATAGATAAAGGTAAAAGTTAACTGAAATAGTACAATGAGACCTATGAATAGTAGCAAAAATAAGCTGAATAGTAAAATAAGTTGGCAAAAATTATTTTTGCCAAACAGACACTATATTAGAAAAATATTGTATTGTTAATTGGATATCTGATATAGATAGGTAAAGCCCACTAATGGATATGTATTTACACTAACTGGAGAGGTTGTCTCTTGGAAGTCATCCAAGTAGACTTGTATAGCGAGATCCACCATGTAATCAAAGTTAGTAGCCTTGGAAAAGGTTGGGTCTAAAGCTGAGTGGCTTAGAAGCTTATTAATTGATATATCATTGTATACTATTGCCTCAGTATGCATGTACTGTGATTGCTAGGTTGCATTAGCACGTGCTAAGAATAAAATCTATAATAGGAAAAGTTAACATATTTGATTGATACATAATATTGTGAGGCAGCTTATTAATAATGGTGTAATGTCCTAGATTAGCTAATATGGTTGCTCATTCTCTAGCAAAATGGTCTGTCATTTAATTGTGTTTTTTGTTTTGTTCTTTTGATCTTGGCTGCTGTCCCCAGTTTTTGCCCCTGTTGTGTGGGATGAAGCTGGCAGCTAGTTGTAATTTTGGCTCTTCATCTTTGTTTATAGAGAGTTTTCATTCCTTAAATAAATAAATAAATAAATAAAATCATAAGTTTCAGTACAAAGATAACTACGAAATGCATTTTGGGTTGACTATGGGCTTGGGCAGGTCTGCATTCCACCCAGGCCAGCTCCATCTCTTAGGCGATTTTTGAAGCCCGGCCTTCAAACTTGATGGCAATATTTGGCCCTAGGCCCAGTCCAACCACTTTTTGCACAAAATGTTTTTGTGCATTAACTTCCTTGTACATTTCATATTTCCATTTTTTCCGCAGAGACATTTTAGCTTAAAATGTGAAAGTTTATATATGAAAATCCAAGTCCCCTAAATTATTTCTTGAATATTAGATTAAAAAAAATCAACTTTGATCTATGGCAAGTAAGGCCACTAATGGTCAAACCCGAGCATAGTATTTTCAATTTGTTTTTTGATAATTACATTTTTTTTATTTAAAAAAAAAGTTAAAAATTGGGGAATGACATTTTAAACTGTATGTTTTAACAATTGTTTGAAATTAGATCCTATAGTTTTAAATTAAACATTGAAATTTAAGACGGCTACAAATTACATATTATAATTGTGATAAATCATATAAATTCAAACTTTGGACATTTAAAATTTTGATTTTTACTAGTGGGTTCAAATTGATATAATTTTAAAAGTTTATGATTCAATTTTAATTTAATGAAAGTGTAGTGTTTAATTTGAAATCTGCCTTAAAGTATAGGGTTGAAAAATGTAATATAACTTTTTTCAAAATGCCTTCCATTCTCATTCGTGTCTTTTTTTTCTTTTTCTTTTTTCGTTTTTCTTTTTTCAAATAGGATAGAATTTTTTTAAGAAAAAATATGATAGAATTTAAATACATGACATCACTCTATGGTGATTTTTTTTTTGTTTGTTTTTTTTATTATCATATAAATATAAAGGTTTTAATTTTTTGTTTACAGTAGCAAGATTTAAATTCAATTCTCTTATTTAGAAACAAAAAACTTTATTAGTTCATGAATTAACTGAAATTCATTTTTCTTATTCATGTGGTGATGATCAATCTACTAAAGCCTAGGTTTATTGTATATTTGGAGAATTGCACATAGATATCTAATTAGCTAGAGAAGTTACTAAAATCTTAGATAAATGATATGTGGTCTTCACTTTTCCAATAAATAAATAATGAGATAACAAGACAAAAAATGCAATAATATGCAATAAGATGTGCAATACAACCTATTTCAATATCACTTATATGAAAATAAAATAAAAATATACTAACGTCATATTTAGATTGGATTTCAAGTTGCAAAGGCCTGCAATCATATTTTATTTTTTTCAGAAAAAAAAAACAATTTTGGACGATTCTGACTGCTTGCACAATTGCACAACATAAATTCCAATGAGTGAGTAGGTGAAGCTGGCGACTGTACAGCCAAAAAAAACCGGTGATTGTACAATCTGAACCGGAACCTAACTACCAGCTCTTGTAATGAGACTTGAGAGCAGCCCAAATTTAGAGCATTTGCATGAGTTTGTGCAAAAATTATTATAGCATAAGAATCCACTTTTTTTTTAGATTATCAATTTACATTATATTTCATTAAAATATCAATTTTCTTGATTTTTTATTATTATTTCTCTTTCTATATACACAACAACCATCATCTACTATCTTCTTTCATCATCAGAATATGTAAAAAAAGAATAAAATACTAAATGCAAATAAATAATACCAGTGTAAATTTACACAGTTATTGTAGCAACCATGTATTTTTATAAAACTTTGCATAACTTGATGTGAATGAATATTGAGTTTGGTTGGAAAAATGTGGTACTTTTTCTATTATACAAGTACTATGTGAGTACTCTTAAGCAACACTCTTATGAAGATTGGGGACATGTGTAGGGTTCCCATTAAAGCACTAGTATCTAGTGTGCTAAATGTGAAATTTTTAGCATTTAGTACACCAAACCCAAATAAGAAGCCACATGAGATGTCTCAAATGCTAATTTTTTTAGCATTTGTGATTGTGTATCTATGCCATTCTACTAGTAGAACGATACGGACCCAAATTGTAAAAATAACAAAGCTTACTCTCTCTCTCTCTCTCTCTCAAACCAACCTTCAACCTCTCACCATCTTGCTCATCACTGTCTCACCCGTCCGCTCACTGTCTCATTCATACCCCTCTCTTCTTTCTCTCTCCAGCAGCGGCTTTGTGGGTTGGTTGAATTGGAGCTTAGCTTGGCGTGGATGGTGATGGCCACGAAGGAGGGAGGGTTGGCTTTTCTGATTTGATTTTGGCTATTAAGATTGAATAGGTTTTTTTATTTGGGTCTTGCGTTGGTAGGGGGTAGGAATTGCAGTGTTGGTGATTCTGGGCAGTGGTTGTTAGTTGTGGCAGTGGTGGTGTTGTGGCTAGGTTAGATATGATTTTGGGTGTTGGTTTTTGATTTTAGGATAGGTTTTGTGGTGTTGATGTGGTGGGTTTGGTTCTAGGTGTTATGTGGTAGTCTTGGTGTCCTTGGTGGTGGTGGAAGGTTGTGGGGGGTAATGGACGGTGGTGTTGTGTTTTATTTTGTTTTTGGTTTTGGTTTTCTTAATTTTTTAATGTACTTGAGGGGTTTTTTAGATTATTTTAATGTGTTGTAATCTAAAATGTAGTGTGTATTTTAAATAATTCATCAAGTATATTTTTGGTGTATTAAAGTGTGTGTGTGTGTATGTTCTTTAGAATAGTTAATGCTTTTTTTTTTTATGCTAAGAGCATCAACACCTGTTCTCTACAAAATATCTTATTTTACTATCTCAAATGCTATTTTATTTATTATACCATACCATTTTACAACACATCCAATATCCCAACTTTTATTTTCCTATACAATACATTAAAATAATATATATACACAATAAAATATATAACTCAAAACCATCTCTCTCCTCTCTCCAATTTCTATCTCTCTGCCTCTCCCTCTCCCTCTCTCTACCTCTCTCTCACCACTGTGAACAAACCCAAAACCCAACACAACCACCCTTTAAACCAAACCACCCCATCACCTGCCAATCATCAACAACACCACCACCCGCCATCTCCATCATCAACAATACAACCACCACCCCACCACTGTTGCACCACCCAAACCCACCACCACCCGCCTACTCCATCATCAACAATACAACCACCACCCAAACCCACTACCACCACCACCAATCCAAGCACAACACAACCCACTGCGACTAAGCCAAACACCTACCACACCGAGACCAAAACCCACCACCACATGCAAAATCACAACCCCTACCACACGAGACCAAAACCCATCCAAGAATTAAACTCATAGAAAAAAAAAAATTATAACAGAAACCCACTGTAATCTCCACCACCAATCTTCGACCTCCACCATAATCTCCACCGTAAACCCACTACCACCAAGCCAAACACCTACCACCCAAGACCAAAGCCCATCCAAGAATCAAACCCATAGGAAAAAATTAATACAATCGATTAAACCACTACTAACACACTACGAAGCCACACAATCTTCATCCACAAACACAACAAATACCCAAAATTGGCAACGTTGGTAGGGGAGCGGAGAATCATTCTAGATCCAAGAATGACGTAATCGTCGAGTAATGGTGAGTGACTCCGGCTTGGCTTGGTGATGGTGGGTCCGGCCATGGTGGCTTTGAAGAGAGGAGAGAGAGTTTTGGGGTTGAAGAGAACAACCAAGCCACCATTGTGAGTGGTGGTCATGATAGAGAGAGAGCAACGATCCGGCCTACTTGGTGATGGTGGTCCGACCATGGTGGCTTTGAAGAGAGCAAAGAGCAGAATAAGAGAGAAGGACGAGTGTAATACCCCAATTTTTGTTTTTATGATTATCACCATACATTGTCATTATTATTATAGAGTTGGGGTATAGTATGCGTGTGCACAATAAGATGAGAGTAGACAATTTTGTGGTGCTACAAAATAGATGAGAAAATTAAAGTTTTAGTGCATACAATTTAGTGCAGCAATTAAAATAATAAATAAATAAATAAAAGAGGAATATGTTCTACGGGCTTCTTGGAGACTAATGAGATAAGTTCTAGTGGGTTTTAAACTCTAACCCACTACCCTACTAAGCCCACATCTTTGATGTGTTAAATATAGGATAGAGGAAGAGATAATCAGGGTTTTCATAGAAAGGGTTTTATCAAAGAGGCTAAGAGGTGTTTTACCTTAGAGTTTAGAGCACATACAATTGAAGAGTCAATCAAATTGTTCAAGGTATGATTTCTCACCGTTAGAAACAAAGAATTAAGGAGTTAGAATTTTATCATGGAAAACTTTAGTAATGTGTAGATTGTTGAATTGGTAGTTTCTTGGATTACGAATTACAGTATTTCAATAATTCTTGAATCCTAGGTTGCCACTGTTTGGATTCTAGAACAAAAGCCGAAATTATTAAATCCATGAATAAGGCTTGCATCGTTTTCGTAGGACTATGTACCCGTTTGGATTGCACTTAATTTGGTGTTTACGTTTTGCGTTTACGTTTTCAGTCTTTTTTTTTTTTTTTTTTGTCTGCGCGTGAACAGTAAAATCACATGAATTTATTGTGCATGGGACAAAAAACACTGTTCATGCATTTAAAAATATTAAAAATAGGTCCCACAGCACTATTCACACATTTAAAAATTATTTTGCTACAGTGTTTTCAGTTTTCAGTTTCAACAAAAATAAGTTCAATCCAAATGGACCCTATAAGGAATTTTGGGCTGCTGATCTATACCATAATGTTAATTCTAATTTGCTGGACAATTTGCACCCAACCTCACACATGTTTCACTAGCTAGCTCTCATTTTGTCACAGTCCTATTTTGTCACGTGTTGAATGCTTTTTTTTTCTAGACGTGTTGAACCTAAATGGTTCATTGTGTTTGGGAATAGTCAACACCTAGGAATAGACTATGATAGTCTATTCCTAGGTGTTGACTATTCCCAAACACAATGAACCATTTAGGTTCAACACATCTAGAAAAAAAAGAGTTCAACACGTCTACAATTTTTTAAAAGGATAAGGACAAATTTGAGATTTCATATCAAAATTCTTATATTAAATCCGTAGGGTCAATGAATGTTAAATTCATGAACAAAATCATATTGGTTTTGGCCCACCGTTTGCATTGGGGTTATATATTAAATCCTAAGATCACTCAAATCAGCTCTTCTAAAATATAAAAAAAATGTACAATTTTACACAATTTACCCTAAAAATTATCCGCATTAGCTCTTCTAAAATTGTGCAAATTTCAAAAAGCTGCAATAATCGTGTAAAGATACACGGTTACTGTTCACATGTGCATCAATATTTAATTAATTTCTCTCTCTTTCTTTCTATTCCATTTTGTTACTTGCTTCCTTCTTTTTCTTTTCTCTAGGGGTGTGCAAAAAACCGACGAACCAAAAAAATCGCTTCAAACCGACCGAACCGATGCAAAAATTTTGGTTCGATTTCGGTTTTATTATATAAAAAACCGAAAATTTCGGTTTGGTTTTCGGTGGCAAATTTTAATACACCGAAACGAACCGAAATATATTAAATAAGAATTTGTACAAATTATTTCAACGAAGTTCCTGGTATCCTAGCAGCAAGGACACGTGCTTGTCTCCAGTCAGCCCAGGTTCGACCCTTAGTAATAGCCTTTTTATTTTTCCTCTCCTTATTACCAAAATTATGTCGTTTTGGGGTTTGCTTTATAACCCTATTAATCCTATTTTCAACATTTGTCTCTCACTTCAAGTCTTCAACAGCAGCCGTTCTCTTCTCCCCTTTCCCTCTCCAGTCATTCTCTTCCTCCCCATCTCTCTCTTTCTGTCACAGTGTCATGCCTACGTTTCTCTCTCTCTCCATCACGTCGCCGTTTCTCTCTCTCTATCACACTGCTTCAGTACACTTCTTTGCCGGTACACTACTTCGCCGTTCTCTCTCTCTCTCTTTTTTTTTTTTTTTTTGGTTTTGTGTTTACTACTTTGCTTGGTGCTTGGTGTTTGGGTGGTGAGAAAACGTGGGAAAGCAAAGGGATTTTCTGGGTTTGTTAATTTTTTATGGGTTTGTTAATATTTTCTGGGTTTCTGGGTTTGTTAATATTTTCTGGGTTTGTTAATTTTTTTTTCTTTGTTTGCTTTTTTAGAAAATAAATGATAAGGAAACCGAAAAAACCCACCGAAACCTACCGAAACTGAAATCCAACTGAAACCGATTGATTTCCAATTATTTCAGTCGGTTTCGGTTGAGAATTTCACAAATCGAAAATTTCGGTTTCGGTTGGCCAACACTTAGAAAACTGACCGAAACCGAACCAACACACCCCTACTTTTCTCTCCGTCTATGGCTTTTCTCTCTCTCTTTTTCTTTTCTTTCTTTATTTCTTCTCCTTAAACTACAGTCCTTGCTCATCACCTGTTAGCCACCACCACCACTCCAATTGGTGGCTCTCCTTTGTTTCCTACCCATTATCTTCTCTCTCAACTGAAAACCCATAATAGAGTAGTTCATTTTCCTCTTTGGTGCTCTTTTATTTTCTGCGACCATGCCCACCAAGATTCAGAACTTTGCCAGAAGTGCGAGTGACTGGGTTTGCTGATTTTGGTGGATCGATTTTGCCGATTTATTGATTTTGGTGGTGGTTTGCTTAGTGGTATCTTGGCTTGAATTTGTTGTGATTTGGATGGGGGGGTTTTGGTGTAGGAAGAGAGGCTGTGATTTGTGTTTGTAGAGGCTGTGATTTGGGTTAAATTGTGTTTTTTTGGTGAGAAAACAAAGGAAAAATAAAGGAAGAATTAATATTATATTAAAAGAAAGTGTAAAATAGATGATCTGATGTTGGTATTTTTACAAAGTGGTTGTGTAAATAAAAAAGTAGATTTTAAGGCCAAAATAGTCGGAAATTTTTAGATGGGCTGATGTGGTTGCTCTAAAGTGTTGGCTACTGCATTCCTCATGGTAAAATGAGTTTCGATTAATGCAAGGATGTATTATTGATTAGAATACCATTGATTAAAGAAATGTTAATTAGTGTTGAAAGTGTTATTAGTTCAGCAAAGTATAATCCTAGTGAGTCCATTTGTATAGTTCTATAAGTTTTATATTTTGTAGAGGATATTAAGTATATTTCCATGATTGATTATAGGTTCTATTTAAGAGTATTTTGAGACTAATTGGAGGGTGTTTCAGCTGTACTTTTAGAGTGATTCAAGTGCTGTAAGTAATTATGCATAATATGCACAAGTTTTTGTCCATTAGGTTCTTAGAAGTTAAAAGTTATGTATTTCAAACTTATATTTTCTAAGCTTATCAAAAGCATTTCTACATCATTGAAAGAGAAACTTCGATTTTTTAAATAATGTTTTAAAGAGAAATTTTGAATTCTAAATAACGTTTTGAATGTCTAAACCTCATTTAAAAGATGATTTCTAAACTAAACTATTTTCCGAAAAGAATTGAGTTTCAATGTAAGTTTTCTAAAAAGGTTTTTGTTCTTTAAATTTGTTTAAAACCAAGTGATTTCAAATTCATATTCCTATTTTCCAAATTGTATTTAAAATGTTTCTTTTAGCAAATTGAATTTTCAGACTTACTCAAGAATTGTAAAAATATTTATATAAACTCCTCAGTTTTTATTCGTGCCCCAAGAGAGTCAAGCATCCTTTGATTTATGTTCAATTCGATACTGTGATATTCGATTTTGCCTTTATATTTGGAATAATTGTTAATATTAAGAAATTATTCTATTTTGTATAAACTTTGCTTTTGTGACTCAAAATAAGTGTTTTTAGAATTGATCAGGTATATGTGTAAGCCCGCTCACAGGGTTGTATGTGAGAATAAGTGTTGATCCCTCAGCAGCAGGGGTTAGATGTTGGTATATGTTCACAGGATTGTATGTGAGAATATGTGATATGTGTATATGTGACACTGTGCTCTGATCAATTATATGTATGTGTTTTCGAATGATTTTAATATGTGATTACATATGTATTAAGTGATTCATTATATGTTTTGGAATAATTATATTTGATAGCATTGAATGGGTTTGTGAAAAATCAAAATACTTGTGCTTTGGTTTACTCTATTTTGTTGTGTATTATGTATAATTGCTTACTGGATGTGTGGCTCACCCCATTAATGACAATTTTCATATTAAAGTTTAGTTGGAGAACAGAACCTTTGAATTACTTCGTAAGGTGCAAGATAGAGCGTGTGAGTTTTTAGGCAACGTCAATAATACTTGAAGCCTTAAAGGATTATTAAGTTATTTTTGTTATGCTTTAGATTTTATAGTATTAGAGATTATTTCTAAATTGTGGATTTTAGTTATTGTAAGAGATTTATTAAGAGCATTGTTTATTTGGAGGTTACTGAATTATGTTTAAATTAATTATGTTTATTGAGTTATGTAAGATCAACAAGTTAGTCATGCATCTAAATTCATGTTCCATGGATTTGGGTAGTGACAACGAGAGACAAAGAGAATGAAAGAGAGAGGAGATGAGACTGAGGAGAGAGGAAAAAAAAGGCAGATATTTTAAGAATAAAAAAATATATAATTGTTTACAATGTTGCTACAGTACCATAAATTTATGATGGTACTGTAGCACAATTGTAAATTTTTTTACAATTAGAAAATCGGGTAACAGGAGGTTTTGGTGCTTTGATGCTAAAATATTCCAACATATACCATTTGAGAGACCAAATAATAATCCTCTAATACGTGTATGATCCAAATTGCACCTGACCAAATTAACTATGAACAATGACCAAACTAATAATGTTTCCTTAATAATGCAGGAAGGTTGGAGGAACGTGAGGTGGGTCAATCAGGGCCAGCGCATGCAAATGATAATTGAAGAGTCGGCAATCACAGATAGAGGTAAAAACCACACTATGCAAATAAAATAACGATAATGGGTCTAGAATCTAGACTTTATGGGAGACTGTAATATTCAATTTAAAAAACCCCACGTTTCTACATCCCATTGGGCTAGACGTACGACATGTGACGTTTACTATTGGGTCAAGACGTACGACATATGACGTTTTAAGTCTTTTTTTTATAAAGATTTTAAGTCAAAAAGGAAGTCTTCTTAAGTTGTGGTTTGGCATGATAAATATGTACTCTTTGTGTTCACTAACTCTCGAGGCCTCTTCATACTTGAGTGCTTTTGGCTGAGTTTGAGATCTGAATCTAAAGCTATAGAGCCATGGCAGAGGAAAAGGTTTGTCAATTTTATAATGTTAGATTAAATAAATAAATTTATCATTTTTTAATATTTTAAATTTTTAGACAAATCGTTAATATAATATAGTATCAACATAACAGGTTATGAATTTCATCTGTCCGCGTTACATTTCATTTAAAATTTTTACGTTTTGAGTTTGTCTCCCACTCATCAATTGCAGCTAAATGGAGGGTACTAAATTAAATAAATAAATTCGCACTTCATTCACACACACAATCAATAATTTTTCATGTCAGAACATGATACTGTCGTTTGTTCTGATTCTTCTGTCGACAAAGTCTCCAAGTTTCTCTTTCTGCTTATAATTGTTCTTTGACTTTTCTATTCTGTTTTTGCTTAAATATGGATAACATACTTACAATTTGTCTACTGTTATAGAAAACAACATATATGTGGATCAAGGTCGACCTTCAATGCCATCGCTGCCGCAAGAAGATCAAGAAAGTGCTCTGTAAATTCCTTCGTGAGTCCCTCTTTCTTAAGTAAACGATAGTTATCTAATACATATGTTGTTATGTGGCTAAAAAAGAAAACTGAGTTATTATACATATACGTGTTGTGAACAACAGAAATACAAGACCAGGTGTACGACGAGAAGGAAAACTTTGTGATAATAAAAGTGGTATGTTGCAGTCCTGAAAAGGTAAAGCAAAAGATAATTTGCAAGGGTGGTGATACCATTAAGAGCATCGAGATTAGAGAGATTGAGAAGAAGACCAAGCCACCTGAGGAGAAGAAGACCAAGCCACCTGAGGAGAAGAAGAAGAAGGACCAGGAGAAGCCACCTGAGGAGAAGAAGAAGGAGGACCCTGCACCGGTTTCAAAGCTTCCTCCTGTACGGCCGACTTGTTGTAAGGAATGCTATGGGGGTCGTGATGGGGGGCCATGCCTTTATGGTCCTGCTACTAGGCCATGGCCACCATCAACACCAAAGCCTTGTCCTGAACCGGTTCCTGTACCTGTGCCGGTTTACCCGACGTGCTGTACGGAATGCTCTGAGGGTCGTGATGGGGGGCCATGCCATTATTATGGTCATGGTAGGCCACCCCAATGTTATGATGGCTACTACTACGGAAGGCCCATTTATGATAGTTATGGTGGCGGGTATAGGAGTTGTTATACTTCCTCTGGATGCACCATCATGTAATTATTGGAATTTGCATACATGCATGATGATAATGGAGATCATGTTCAAGTTGCCTACTTGCAAGAGAAAAAAAAAATGTTCTAGTTGCCTTTGTTATCACATGGTCCGGCTGGTTTTTTTTTTATTTTTTTAATGGTCTGGCTGGGTTAAAATAAGAAGATTAATAAGGATGTGTATATGGGTTGTTTAATAAATGTGATTGGGGACAAAGGTTGTTCATTTTAGTGTTACTTTACTTGAGTTGTAATGATTTTTTTGAAATATTAAAAAACTTCTATCAATCATTCCCTCTCCAATGTGTAATGCCTACTTTTGATTTCCCGTGTTAATTAATTTTAATGAGTTCTTCCGGTTAAGGGTCATAGATGATTGCTGTAGGGCCCTAGGCATTAGGCCGCCTAGGGCCCCCTACGGCAAATAACTAGTTTCCCCATAGGTTTGAGTCCGAGGACTATGCAAGACCTTGGTTCTGTCTAGTACTTAGATTTTTCTTGAAGTAGTTAGTTTCCCCATAGGACCAAAGAGTGGAGCAATTGGAACAAAATGTCAGCTCCTTGGTGAGTGGACAACAACAATTGATCGAAAAAATGGCTGATATTTATGCGAAGATTTCAGAGCTCTCTTCTCGACGTGAGGAGGGTGAAGGGTCACATGTTGCTTCAGGAAAACGTCCTGAGGGAAGATGGCAACAGGGGGGATCTCATGTTGGGGGTAGCAACCAGTCATATGCTCTTCGTTTAGTGAAATTGGATTTTCCAAATTTTAACGGGAGTGAAGACCCTACAAGTTGGATATGTAGGACTGAACAATTCTTTCGCTTTCATGAAACGCCAGCGGAGGACCAAGTAGCTCTTGCTTCATTCCATCTTGAAGGGGAAGCTCAACTGTGGTATCAGCTCTTGCAGCAAGAGACAGACACAACCACCTGGGCCACGTTCAAAACAGGGTTGTTGGCTCGCTATGGGCCTACACAATTTTATGACCACTTTGGCGAACTCACAAAACTGCAGCAAACTAGCACAGTAAAGGAGTACCAATCTCGGTTTAAGCAACTCTTGGTTAAGGTTGGATACCTTCCACCTGCACGCCAAGTAAGTTGTTTCGTGAGCGGACTAAAGGAAAGCATTAAGGCAGATGTTTTGGCGGGACGACCTTTGGATTTAACTACAGCCATTGGATTGGCACGCTTGTTTGAAGCTCGAAACAATTCTTTGCGGCGTCCCCCAGTAACTTCTCAAACTGTGGCAAGAACCAATCCGATCACTAGCAAGGAGGAGGGTGGTTCTCGGTCCCCTATGCCAGTCCGACGATTGTCACCAGCTGAACTTAAGGAGCGGCGCGACAAGGGTCTTTGTTACAATTGTAATGAGAAGTTTGCACCTGGCCATCGGTGTAAAAAGCTCTTTTTGATTGAAGCTTGCACAACAGAAGAGGATGGAGATGTTTCCATGGAATTAGAGCTAGAGGAAGAACAAGAAACTCCAGGCATCTCACTGCATGCCATTAGTGGTGACCATGCGCCAGAGACAATGAAGGTGTCAAGAAAAATTGGATCAGTACCAGCCATGGTTCTCTTGGATTCAGGTAGCTCCCATAATTTTATTAGTGAGTCCCTCGCACAGAAGTTGGTTTTGCAGCCAGTCCAAGAAAAGAAGATTCGTGTTATGGTGGCGTCTGGGGAAAGGCTTACTAGTAAGGGAAGGTGTTTTGGAGTCACCATTAAGCTTGGAAGCTATGTCACTCAAGCTGATTTTTATATACTGCCCCTAGAAGGGTATGATGTGGTTATGGGTACTCATTGGCTCCATACACTTGGAGAAATCCTTTGGGACTTTGCCAAACTTACCATGAAATTTATGAGCCAAGGTAAGGAAATAATTCTAAAAGGTTTGTTTGATAGGTGGGTAGAGGGCCATAAGATTGAGAAACACATAGGGAAACAACCAAAGGGAGCTATTTTGCATTTGGTGGCACCCACTTTGTCAGACACGTTGGCTAGGGAGGAAAAAGAAAAGCCAAGATTGTCACAACTTTTGGAAGCTTTCAAAGAAATTTTCAAGGAATGCAAAGGCTTGCCACCTAAAAGAGCTCAAGATCATCACATTCCATTACAAACAGGAAGTAACCTGGTCTGTCTAAAGCCTTACAGGTATCCCCATTATCAAAAGTCAGAAATTAAGAGATTGGTCATTGAAATGTTAACCGCTGGGGTCATTCGTCCTAGCAACAGCCCTTTTTCCTCTCTCGTCGTATTAGTGAAAGAAGGTGATGGTTCTTGGCGTATGTGCGTGGATTACCGGTCTCTGAATCGGATCACCATCAAGGACAAGTTCCCTATTCCAGCAATTGATGAGCTGCTTGATGAATTAAATGGAGCCATGTTTTTCTCAAAATTAGACCTGCGATCCGGTTACCATCAAATTCGAGTAAGCCCAGATGACGTACCAAAAACAGCATTCCGCACTCACCATGGCCATTATGAGTTCCTTGTCATGCCATTTGGACTCACTAATGCTCCATCCACTTTCCAAGCGTTGATGAATGACGTTTTCAAGAATCAATTACGTAAGTTTGTTCTTGTATTTTTTGACGATATTTTGGTATATAGTGTCTCTTGGCAGGAACATTTGCAACACTTGCAGATTGTTTTAGATATTTTGCGAAGCCATCAACTCTATGTCAAGAGAGAAAAATGCCAATTTGGGCAGCAGGAAGTACGATATTTGGGCCATATAATTTCACAAGATGGAGTATCAGTTGATCAAGAGAAAATTTCAGCCATGGTACAGTGGCCTAAGCCAAACAATCCGCGAGCAATGCGAGGTTTTTTGGGACTCACTGGATACTATCGGAAGTTCATCCAGGATTATGGCAAAATTGCAGCCCCACTCACACACATGCTAAAGAAGAATCTATTTTCTTGGACACCTCAAGCTGAAGTTGCATTCCAGCGGCTTAAGGATGCAATGACAAAGGCACCTGTACTTGCCTTGCCAAATTTCACTCACCAATTCATAGTTGAATGTGATGCTTCAGGTACAGGTATTGGCGCTGTTCTTCGCCAAGAACGTCCAATAGCATTCCATAGCCAAGCACTTCATGGTAAAAATTTACTGTTGTCAACCTATGAGAAAGAAATGCTGGCATTGGTAATGGCTGTTCGCAAATGGAGGCACTATTTATTGGGAAGGAAGTTCCTAGTTCGTACTGATCAGAAGAGTTTACAATATTTATGTTCCCAATAAATCATAAGTTGATGGGGTTTGATTTCTCCATTGTGTATAAAAGGGGTTGTGAGAACCGGGTGGCAGATGCACTATCTAGGCGTGATGAAGTCCAACCAGAAGAACACTTGGCTGCCATTTCAGCACCCATTCCGCATTGGCTGGATGCAGTTCGAGAAGAGCAGGGGAAAAACACCTTAGTGCAGGCCATAGTGCAACGGGTCCATGATGATGATGCAGTGGGTCCTTGGGAATTAAGAGATGGTTTACTTCTCTTTAAGGACCGACTTTACCTCCCAGCCAATTCAACTTTAAAGCATGACATCATCCAACAATTTCACAATGGGTCCCATGAAGGTTTTCACAAAACTTTAAGAAGAATAAGAGCAAATTTCTATTGGAGTAAGATGAGAGATGATATTAAGGCTCATATTCGGATATGTGAAGTTTGTCAACAACAAAAAGTTGAGCAATTGTCTCCAACAGGTCTTCTTCAACCATTGCCCATTCCAAACCAGGTTTGGGAAGACATTTCCATAGACTTTATTGATGGGCTACCAGTGTCTCAAGGGAAGTCCACTGTTATGGTGGTTATTGACCAGTTCTCCAAATACTCTCATTTCATTTCCATTGCTCACCCCTACACTGCTACAAGTATTGCTCAGGTATTTTTTGATAATATCTTCAAACTTCATGGCATGCCTCGAACTATTGTTTGTGATAGAGACCCTACATTTACTAGTGCTTTTTGGAAGGAATTATTTCGCTTAAATGGCACTAGTTTTAACTTTAGTTCAGCCTATCATCCTTAAACTGATGGGCAAAGTGAGGTTGTGAATCGAACCTTGGAAATGTACTTGCGATGCTTCACTAGTACCAAGCCCAAGCAATGGGTCAAGTGGTTGTCATGGGCAGAATTCTGTTACAACACTAGCTGGCACTCAACCAAACGTCGCACTCCCTTTGAAGTCGTCTATGGAAGGGAACCACCATCTCTATTAGCCTATGTCCTAGGTACAGCAAGGGTGGCTACTGTGGAGGAGGAATTAATTCGAAGGGATGAAGTTCTAAAAGAATTAAAACAGAACCTCAAGGCAGCTCAAGAGCAGATGAAGAAAAACTATGATTTGAGGCATAGAAAGAAGGCATATGAAGTGGGATCATGGGTTTATGTTTGCTTACAACCATATAAACAAGTTTCAGTTGCAATGCGACGAAATGCTAAGTTAGCTCCACGCTACTATGGTCCATTTCAAATCCTGCAGCGAATAGGAGCAGTAGCTTACAAGCTTGACTTACCACATGAGTCTCGTATTCATCCCACTTTTCATGTCTCTTTGTTAAAAGAAAAATTAGGGGCACATGTCTCAGCTCAAGTTCAGTTACCCTTGAACGTAGAAGGTAGAGAAGGGCTGTTGGTGCGACCACAAGCTGTGTTGGATAAGCGAACAAGGCGAAACAAGAAAGAAATACTCATACATTGGCAGGGACTTTCCCCAACAGAAGCCACGTGGGAGAATTGGCAATCAATGAGGAATCAGTTTCCAAAATATGCCCTTGGGGACAAGGGACCTCTTTAAGAGGGGAGGAGTTGTTACGTGCACAAGTTGTTGCAGGGCAGGTGGGATCTTTGAAGATTGGTAGCTGTGGTGTTTCCTTGATTTGTGCTAAGATAGTTGGTATTTGAATGTTATGTCAGTTGTAGTTTTTTTAATGTTGAGTTATTATTTTGTTCTAGCTTTTAGGAGTTGGAGTCTATTGTTATTTAGTTCTATTTTTTAGGAGTTGGAGTTTAAGAGGATCATGATTGTGTTAGTGGTCCTGATTTTATGCTTTGGAACGTTACCATCTACCTGTATAAATTCAGCAGCTATTGGAATAAAAGTCATCAGAAAATTTATTATCCAAACTTATCTTTTAAGGAGGCCGGATTACCTCGAATCAATCCAGAAATTATCCATTGTTTCCTATTTAAATTCCACAAATAAGCCATCATAGGTAACGATAAGGAGATATACGTACCATCTTTACATGAGAGTAACGTAATTGAGTAAAAAATCTAGCGCTAAATCGTATATCATCAACAAGCAAACCATTAAAGGACAAAAACAAACTGTAGCTGATCAGTGCTGTCATAAGAACCTGAGAATCTCCTTCTAAGACCACCTGATTGAATCCCAAATCCGCAGCAAATTGAAGATCCGATGATGCCGCCTTTGCTTCGATCTCCAGTAGACTGTAAACATGTGACAGTTGCCGAGATAGAGAGGCCAGCATCGAACCATGGGAGGTCACCATTGACCCCGTCAAAGTTTATCTTTATCGTGCCCAACGGTGGAGGTCACCATTAACCCCGTGTCCTAGGAGGGAGAGACCGAGGGGCTGGCTGTACTGACAAAAATTCTGCAAGTCGATCTTTTGCTACAGAGGCAATTTGATGGGGACTGCAACTAGGTTGGTGCAAGCGAACCTAGTTTCGTTGGGTCCATACTGACCATGCAGTGATGGGGAAAAGTTCCAAGTGATGTTGTTTTTTGATTAGCCAAGATAACAACTCTTTGAAATTCAAGAAGTTGGTTGATCTTCAACAAGCCCATAGGTCTTCGTCTTCCCAAACTACATCAAGTTCCTGACATTACCATAGAGCATGCAACGCTATCTCTGGCTCCTGTTTACACCAATCACAAACTGGGCAATTGATGATGGTTTGACGCACCAAATTCGCTTTCGAAGGCAGTGATTCTCGGCAAGCCCTCCACAAAAGGTTTTTAACTTTATTCGGTACATGTAATGACCAAATCCCTCTCCATAATTCTTTGTCACGATCCAAAGGAATTCCTATAAAATCGAGGTCAACTTCTTCCTTCAAAAAACGGTACCTCGACTTGCATATGTAATCCCCCTTTTGCGTGTAAGGCCAAAAAAGGCTATCATTAGTCTCCACCCTTGATAGAGGCAGTTGTTTGATGAGCTCTGCTTCCTCCAGAATAAAAATACCATAAATTAAACTGTGATTCCACAGTCTAGTCGAAATATCAATGAGAATTTTCACTTTGGCGTCAGCCAATGACTCAAGCAAAGGGGAGAGAACATGAGGTGGATTTTTCCTTGGTAACCAAAAATCCTGCTAGATGCTCACTGATTTGCCATCCCCAATACGCCATCTACGTCCCCTTAGAAGTACATCCCAACCATGTAAGATACTAGTCCAAGCATAAGATCCCGGTCTAGAATTTCTGGCTTCCATGATAGAGCAATTAGGGAAGAACCTAGCCTTGAAAACCCTATAAAGTAGATATTTTATTTTTGTGTTTTTGGAGGAGAGAAACATAAAAGTGGAGCAAAATTACATATTTAACCTTGTTTTTAACAGAGATAGATTACGGAACTCTAAATGAGCTAACCTCAGGTAGGTAAAGTGTTAAATTTCAAATCACAAGTAGGCAACTTAAATTTCGGCTAAATCACATGTGGGTAAGTTGTAATTTGCCCAAACCTAAAATATTGCCAAACAGGTTTTGAATGCTAAAAAACACTAAAAAGTTATTCTTGAGAGAAATTTCTCAAAACACCAAGAAAAACAAGTTTTGAAAGTATAAAATTGAAAACAAAAAGGCCTTTGCTTATGGAAGATTGTGCCCTATGTTCCTATTTTAATCTACTTATCTTATATGGTAATTAAATTTTATGTAGTTTATTGAATAATTCATTTTAATGTTATCTTAATGTCATCACATTCCACTAGATAGTTGGGACAACCTTTAGCAGTTGCTCTCTCTCTCTCTCTCTCTCTCTCTCTCTCTCGTAGTGATGATAAAATATATTATGACAGTGACCCTCAAAATCTCTCCACTGGCATTGTTTGGAGACCTTATTAAAGGGGAGATATGGAGCATTGATTGTTAACAAAAACGGCAAGAGAAAATATTCATTATTAAGCTTTAAGAGTACAAGAATGTATCATCATTAAATAACCAATACAACCCAAATGGTGTGTAATGATAGACTATGAACCATAGCTTATTACTTCACTGACATGTAATGATAGAAGTATTTGTAATTGTAACAGTTAATTTTTATTTTTTGAAAAGATTTGTAACAATTATTTTTCTTGTTAAAAAATAATTGACATGTACTACTCTACCATGACTTATTGACATTAAGTATATTTTCACCCTTTCACACATCAAACTTTACATCAAGAAATTCACTTCTGAAATGCCGGTAGATGAAACCAAATAATCTTTATTTGACCTCATTTTGTAAGGAGAAATCCATTAGAACTTATTACTTAGGCCTGATTGCTTGCCTTTTTGGTTCTAATTGTTAAGTTTTCTGGGTGCAGATGCTTTAATTTGTGATATGTTGATAGCAATCTTATTGCTTAGTTTGGATCTTAATGAACAAGAATTACATTGTGCTAGATTAGGCTGTCCATGTCTAAGAATGTCCAATATCAAGACCTATTTTGATCACTTACTGTCATCTTATTAATCACATTGCTTTCATGCCAAGTTGCTAGGGCATGAATCTATTTTATAAACTTTTTTTTTAATTGCTTATGTGGTGGGCAGTTATTGGTAATTAAAAGGGAAGTAGTACATGAACAAATTCTTTTACAATATTTTTACAAATGATCATTTTGAAAAATTCTTACTGGTTCTCATCTGGGTCTACCAATAACACAATATTTTTACTTACCAATAACCATCTACCACATCAGCAATTTGTAAAAATATTGTAAAATAGTTTATGACTTTAATTTTTCTTTCAAAATTTTTACAAACTATCAACTTGAAAAATTCTTACTGATTTTCATATGGGTCCACCAGTAACACTATCTTTTACTTACCAATAATCACCTACCACATCAACATTTTGTAAAAAAAAATTGAAATATGGTTAATGATTTTATCATTTTCCTTGAAAAAAAAATGTGATGTCAGTCGTAGAAAGCAGAAGAGAGAAATGTCCATCAGGAGGGAAAGACTCAGTAATTTCTTACACAACCACACACAATCCATGGGATAAGAAAAGAAGACATTGCAATAGTATATGCTTAACATGAAGTGCAACACCATATGCATGTTAGGATTTCATTTCATTTTATTTGTTTTAGGAAAATTTCATTTTGATTTAGAGAATCTTAATAATCATTACAATTTTTAAAGGGACCATTCACATCAATAAGTTAAAATTTGTTGCAATAGTAACTTAAAAATCTTAAATTATTGAATTAACAATAATTAGCTGCAATAACAATAATTAGGAAAATTTGTTGCAATAACTGAAAATGAAGAAATCATTGTAATAAATTGATACAAATTATTTTTTCAATCTATTGCAATGAAAATTTTGAACTGATAGCTTATTGCAATGAATTATTTTACAATCTATTGCAATGACAAATATGAAATTACAACGAAAATACCATTGCAATGATCTAATATGAATTATTTTACAATCTATTGATATAACAAGTTTGATGTAATTATCTATTACAATGAAGATATTGTTGCAATAATTTGATCCAAATTATTTGTGCCAATTATTTGCAAGAGAAAACATTCATTATTAAGTTTTGAGAGCACAAGAATGTATCATCATTAAATAACCAATACAACCCAAATGGTGTGTAATGATAGAAGATGAACAACAGCTTATTACTTTAGTAACAAGTAATGATAGAAGTATTTGTAATTGTAACAGTTAATTTTTATTTTTTTAGAAGATTTGTAAAAGTTATTTTTCTCGTTAAAAAATAATTGGCATGTACTAATCTACAATGAATTATTGACATTAAGTATAGTTTCACCATTTCACACATCAAAATTTACATTAAGAAATTCACTTCCAAAATGCTCGTAGATGAAACCAAATAATCTTTGTTTGACCTCATTTTGTAAGGAGAAATCCATTAAAACTTATTACTTAGGCCTGATTGCTTGCCTTTTTGGTCCTAATTGTTAAGCTTTCTGGATGCAGATGCTTTAATTTGTGATATGCTGATAGCAATCTTGCTGCCTAGTTTAGATCTTAATGAACAAGAATTACATTATGCTAGATTAGGCTGTCCATGTCTAAGAATGTCCAATATCAAGACCTATTTTGATTACTTACTATCATCATGTAGTTATCGAGACCTATTCTCTCTTACTTTCACTTTTTCTCTTTTTTTTTTTTTTTTCTTTCACTGGTACTAGTATGTCTCCTGAGCTTTTCTCTCTCTCTTTTCTTTTTTCTTTCTTCACCTCTTTTGTCTTTCTTCTTTGGTGCCTTTCCTTTCTTTTCCTCTTTTCTTTTTTCTTTCTTCACCTTTCCTCTCTTTTCTCTTTCTCTTTTTTTTTTTTTTCCTCTCTCTCTCTCTTTTCTCTTTTTCTTTTCTCTATTTCTCCATCTGTGGGTTTGGTGGTAGTGGTTGATTTTGGGTGTGGTTTTGTGGATTTGGGCTATGGTAGTCGTGGTGATTGATTTTGGTTTTGGCTGACTTTTGTGAGTTTGGTTGTGGGTTTGGTGGCGGTGATTGATTTTGCCATTTTGGTTGTGGGTTTTTTGGATTCTGACGGTGGTGGTGGTGGTTAATTTTGGCTTTGGCTATGGGTTGGATTTTGGGTTGAAATCAGGTTGTGGGTTGTGTTTGATCTAAGGATGGCAATGGGGCGGGGCGGGTCCGAAGAATGGGGTCTTTGCCCCCGCCTCGCATGGTTTTGTCTTACCCCATCCCTGCCCCGCCTCGCATGACGGGGAGAATTTTCTTACCCCATCCCCGCCCCACCCTGTAAAACTCTAGTTCTTGTTAATTTGCCTACAACTATTACAATTATTTTTAATAAAACCTGTTTCGCTAATAAAAATATACTTAAAATTACAAATAAATTTATCCCATCAAATCAAACTAATTTTTAGCAAAAATTGAATAATATTATTACATTGTTTAACAAGACAATATCACAACAAAAACAAAAATCTTATAATACAAAATCAATGATTTAATAGTATATAAATTTGTTTATAATAAAGACAAAAGAAAATGTTAAAATTGGTACCTTATTTCCAACCTTGCTAGAGAAAAAAAAAGAAGAAGAAGCAGAATGTCTTGTTGGGTAGAATAAAATAAGTTGATGATGTGTTTGTTTAAATAGTAGGGTTTTAAGGTATGAAAAATTTACAATTTAACCCTTATCAACGTGGGATGGGGCGGGGCAAGGATGGGACAGGGCCGAGCAGGTTGGGTCTAAAAAGTCTAAAGCCATCCCCACCCCGCCCTATGGTGCGAGGCTAGAATCTCGCCCTATCCCTGCCCCACCACCTTTGTAGGGCGGAGAAAACCCGCATGGGGCGAAGCAGGGAGGGGCGGGTCAAGCAGGGCGGGGCAAAATTGCCATCCCTAGTTTGATCTTATCAGATTTTGGGTTTTGGTTGTTTGATTGGATCGGATTTTGGGTTTTGGTTGTGGGTTGTGCTTGATCAGATTTTGGCTGTGTATATTCATATGTGGGTTTGTGTTTGATATGGATATGGGTTTGGTGGTTGTGATGGTGGTGCAGTGGTGGCTGTGGGTTGAAGAGAGGGAGAAGAAGAAGATAGAGAGACAAAGAAGAAGAGACGCTGTGGGTTTGGTGGCTTAAAGAGAGACAGAAAAAGAGAGAAAATAATAAATAAATGAATTGTGTTTAGCTGTGTTGTGAAAAATAAGAGCATTGATGTGGGGTGAGTTGTAAAATTGTGAGTTAAATTAGATAAAATAGCTTTTTCTTTGTGCCAAAATCTAAATTTTTAGGGTGTAGACACTCAATTTTGCACCCATGATTTAATCAAGGAAAATGACTTGAATGACCATCCATGTACCTCAAAAATCATGATTGCATTACATGCATCAATTTGTTCTTGCATTACATGCATCAATTTGTTCTTGCATTACATGCATCAACTTGTCTGTGCATTACACGCATTAATTCATTCATTGCATATCATAAAAATGATCTTGAGATTCTAATAGTCGCAACGGTGTTTCTGGTTTTCAAATCGGACCATCGGATCGAAAGATATCACATGATCAAGTTTGCACGGTCAACATGCATTGTGTGTAGGTAAGGTCAACCACACATGATTAGTTTAAATTAATTCTGATTGGTTAAACCATTAAAATAAATTAAATAATTCTGTGATTGGTTGATAATTAGTGTTTAAAATAGGATTGCATGTATAGGAATAAAAGGGATGATTGGATAACAATAAAATTGTGGACAATCTGAACTTTATCAAGATTTATTTTAGGGTATTTATCTACAAGATAATTGTTCTTAAATAACCTGAATTATCCAAAAAAGAGATGAAAAATCATAGACCGAGGATGGAAAAACGTCTAGGTACAAGGACCGGTCAAAAAACCCTAGAAGAGGAGTCCAAACGGCCAATTCGGCACTTTTGGGTTCAACACTCCAAAAGGGATGAATTTTCCTTTGTTGGGCTTTGGCCCAACGGCCTTCGGGTGACGATAATGCATACCCTTTTCGATCTTTTCACAAAAGGATGCGTCCGGATTCACACCCTAATCGTCCGTGCCTATTTTTTAGAGTCCTCTAACCTCCATAAATAGAGACTGAACCTCATAATTCAACACTTTTTTTTTTTACGCTCTGGGAGGAATACTTTTTAAGCTCTTAAATTGCTCATATTTTCTGATCCCCTCTCTGAGTGTTGCTGCTTAAATTAGGGTTTTAGGTTTCAAAGAGAATTGCATAAATTTCTTTGAACCCTAAAACATCCTCTCAAGAAGAAGAGTGCTCATGCAAGAGGTTGCTTTCTAACCCTTTTGTTTTTATGCTTCTCTTATCATTATGATACATGCTTAATTGTTTTAAATATTCATATTCTACCTTGTTAATTTAGTTTTTGAAAATATGTTCATTGATATAATCTGTTTCTTAGTTTTAAAGATCTGCATGTAATCAACTATTTTTCTTAAAATAAAAACAGATCTGCATCTTCCTTAGATGCAGATTTGAATTTTTCTACAAAATAAAACGGATCTCATCTTCCTTAGATGTAGATTTGAATTTTTTAATCAAAACTGATTTTTATCTTCCTTAGATACAAATCTAAAATTTTTTTAGTACATGCAGATTTTTTAAATAAAGGAAAAGATTAAACATGATTTTGTTTGTGTTTTATTTAATTCATGTTGCATAAATTTAAATTATGAGTAAAACTCTCTTCTTAAACAATTTTTTCCATATTTTTTAAGACATAAAAAAATAGATCTGATTTTTCTGTTATCAAAGAAACTTTTTTTTTTTTTTTTTATCTCAAAACAGATCTGATCTTTTATAAATCAAAAAACCTTTTTTTTTTAGTTCTCAAAAACAGATCTGATATTTTTCAAATCAAAAGACTTTATTTTATGAAATAAAAACATATCTGAATTTTTATCTCCAAAAACCACTTTTTTACATACTACAAAACAGATCTGGTATTTTGACAAATCAAATTTTTTTTTTTTTTTTTTTAAAACAAAAGAAGAGACTTCATTCATAAATAAATTTGTGTGATTTAATTTTAGTGTCACATGTTCAACATATCATTCATGACATGTATAAAAAAGTACATTGGTCACAAGAGTCTAGAAGACCAGACTATGTCTGGGCGGAATGGGTGCCTAACACATTCTCATTCCGTAACCTAGCCTTCGGATTTAGGTCTTTGGTTAAGTAGATCTAGCCTTGACTTTACTTTTTATTTTGGGTAGAATGTAACTAGGACAACAAGCCATGTATTTTTGGTAGATTGTAACTAGGACCCAAAGCTATGTAATTTTCAAGTTTTCAGGATATGTAATTTCTTATTCAATCAATGAAGAGAAAAATTCAGTCATGTATTTGTATGTATTTTTTCTTTTTTCTTTTTTCTTTTTCTTTTTTGTATAAAAAATAAATGGTGACTCCACACCACTTACTCAAAAAGAGAGGTGCCCCAAAAGGTACTCGAATCTCTTTTTTGAGGGACACTATTTTCAAGGTTTCTCACATAGGGATAATTGCAGTTAACCCACCTGTGATTTGGCCGGTTTTAACTAAGCCTACCCGTGGTTTAAAAAGTGTCACTTAACCCACTTGAGGTGTCCTCCATTAAACATCCGTAACCCAGCTCACCTTTTTCCGTTAGAAAAACAAGGGTAAAAATGTCTTTTCAATAATATTTTATGTCTCTATCCTCCATCTACTCTTTTGAATGCAAAACTCCAAAAAAAAAAAAAAAATCATTTATACTAAAAATCTCAAGATCAAAATTTCGCAAACTCATCCTTTAATATGAATTATCCCCTAGCACAAGTTAGTTTTGACATTTTGTGTTTCTGGGTTTCCATTTTTTAATTCAAATGTATGAAAAAAGGGCAAAGATAAAGAAACTTCTGCAGTTGATGCTGCTGAAACTGTGAAAAACTTCTGCAAATGTATGAACAAAGGGCAGCAAATAAATGTTTTGGGTGGGTATTAGGTAGTCACAGCATTAGTGTGGATTTGGGTGTCCTCGATTGTGATTGTTTAGGGAGGAAAAAAAAAAAACAAATTAGGAATAAAATACACCAAGGAAATGTTTTGAAGCTTTCAATCTAACAGAACATAACCCAAAACTAAAGCAACCCCACCTTACATTTTTTTGTGTGTTGTTTGTCTACCAAGAGGTTTTCTTAATACCAACAAGGGCTCCTTTGCAAAGCACTACGACCCACAAACCCAATCTCCACCACTAACCCCCATCCACACCACCAGCCAAGCACTACAACCCACAAACCCAAATAAAAAACCACATCTCATCAAATACACCCCCAAAAATCCAAATCCAAATACATAGAAACAACCACCCTTTCCAAAAACCAGCCAACAGAGAACCCAAGAGTTCCAATTCATCACCGTGAACAGATCAAGACAAAGAAAAGAACACATAACCACAGAACCACTTGGAGAACGACGACAATGAATAGGGACCTAGCGAACATGAACTCAGTCATGGCAGATCAGTGGAGAAAGAACTTCAATTGTGGGTTTCTTGTAATGAAAAAGATAGAAAGATGAGATCAGTTCAAGCAGCATAACCAACAAAGACTATCGGCAGCGATAAACGGCAAAGAAACCAATCTAGTGCTTGGACATGGCTGCTTGAGATGAGGGAGTGAGGAGAGAAGAGAGACAAATTTGGTTTAGTTGAGAGAAAACAAAAAGGGAGAGATAGAAGGAGATTTCTAACAAATGGTTATGAGGTGATAGGCCAAGAATGTATTGACCCATTTGGTAACTTAATCAATTAATTTAGCCAAGTGAAATTAATTAGATTCAATTACATGCAATAAGCGTGGTAGCACAAACAAATCACCAAATAACTAAAGGCAGCGGAAATTAAATTTGACACAAGTGATTTGTTCACGAATGAGGAAAACCACCAAGACAAACCCCACCGGGTGAATTTAAGTTCACCACTCCTGAGAATCCACTATTATTAAAACAAGCGGTTACAAGTAAAAGGAATCTCAGTACCTAATACCAACCTACAGTTGAACCCTTATCCCAATACCTAATTGGACTTGTGATGTAGTGACAATCTCTCCTTTCAATGTACGGCTCCTAGTACGTGATTAACCAATCGATGCACGGATCCAAGTACGTGACTAACACACTAACTTGAGGAAGATGTTGACTGTAAAGTTCTTCAGTTCATCCAAACGATGAAGATCAAGAAGCTCCTTGGCTACAAAACCCTTAGCGCAAAGACGCAGCAACTTCTATAAGGAATATGATGAACTAGGGCAAATTCTGTCTCCGGTCACAATTTGCATGCACAATCAATTTGCATTGAGTTGCATCACTTTGCATCACCTTTGACGGTCCTTAAAATAATCTTTATATATGTTTAGGGTTGTGAGAAAAGAAACCCTACACAAATAACTTGGATATGCGCGAAAACAGATTTGAAAATTTGAATTTCGTAATTCTCGATAGATACAGTTTTTGTCGAGAGCTGTCAAGAATTCTTATTAAACCTCGATAAATTTATCTGTCGAGCTAACTGTTAAGCTTTAATGAACAACACTTCTTTACTTGTTTCTTAGACAGATTTGCATGGCTTCAATACTAGGCTTGAACTCTTATTCCTTGAAGTACTAAAACATCCTAGATCTACCCAATTACAAGTAAAGTGTGTTTTATCAAAGGATTAGCTAATTTATAATAACATATGTTCTAACAAGTTCCACATATGTCCTAACATGAGGAAAAAACAAATAAAAAAAAAAAAAATTCTACTCACTCACTCTCACGTGAAAGGATTAAATTGAGGCTAGAATTTGTTTCATTCTTGATTCTTGTGACTATTGTTAGGAAGAGCTTTGAGGTTGAAATGAGAATATTAATTTTTATAAAACCCTAACTTTAGATCTTAATTTCTTTGTTTTTGTTTTTTTTTTAACGGTGAAAATGGTGAGGTGGGTTACAGATGTCTAACGGAGGACACCTCAGGTGGGTTAAGTGACATTTTTTAAACCACGAGTAAGCTTAGTTAAAACTGGCCAAACCACAGGTGGGTTAACTGCAATTATCCCAAATTTTTAACACCATTGATGCTGATGTTCTTAGTTTCTTTACTCTGGTTCATATAAATAAATAAATATATATATATATATAATATGTATGTATATACAGAAACAGTCTAGAATCAATAAGATCATTGATATTCCATCAAAAAATAAGGTCATTGATACATTTCAGATATTTTCTCAATTCTCTCTTTGAAATTTGATAGAAACTAATAATAGTCTATAAGACATTGAAGATAGTTTGGTCTGGTGCAATTAGGCCCATGCATCCTTAGAGTGTATCAGCTATTCTAAAAAAATATCATATTTTAGTGGTGCACAGCCAGACAATTATAGTTGTTGTTGTAGTGGAATGATGAGATCAAAGGCAAGCCCACTAAGTTCAGTGACGCAACAATTCAATCGAGAGATCCGCCTCTCTCTCAATTGGTTGCAATTGTGTATAGTAATTTTTGTTCATGTGTGTGTCATGTTAACGTTAGTCAATTTAAACGATAGACTAATAGAAGTGTCAATTTGACACATTTGGAAAGTTCAAAGACTAAATTGGCTAAAATAATATATTCTTAAAAAAAGAAAAGGTTTGTCCTTTGCCACAAATGAGAAAAGAAATTGATTGACATCCAACCAATTGTGTGAGATGTGTATAAAATTTATTGTGTTTAGTAGCTAATATCTTTCGGCCAAAGAATGAGCACCAACTAGCATACTTTGAGACTTGCGTATGCAGCCATTTAGAGCTGGCCCAACAAATTTGGAGACCCAAGGCGATAGCTTTAAATTGGTATTTCTTTTATCATTTAACATAATATTTAACTAGTATTTTACTTCATGATTTTTTTATTTAAAAAATATCTATTATTCTTACTTTTTAATATGACTATTATTTTTATTTTTTTGGTTTTATGAAAATGATAAAAGTATAACAAATATTACTACAAATAACTTACAAATTAATATAGTAATAAATGTGACTAATCGGTGACAATTTAAGAAGATAATAAACGAGTATTTGAATGAACAATTTTATAAATTTTACAATATAAGGCTTACAAAAATGTATTACCAATCACAAAAAGTAATTCAAATATACATTTATTAGGTTGTTGAAGTCCACCAATTATATTTATTAATTGCCACATCAATTTGTAAATTTTATAGTAAAATTTATAGTATTTCTAATATTTTCTTTTTTGAATTTTTTTTTATACAAGATAGAAATTCTACTATAATATAATTTAAATATATGTATGTGTGAAATTTTCTCCTAAAAACTTAAACCCCGGCCCTTGTCTCCCCCCCTCCCCTCTCAACTTCTTGTAATTTGTGACAAATTTATTTGTAAGTTCTATATATTTAAATTTGTATTATTTTTAGAATTACTTAATTTTTTGAGTATTCTAAAAAGTGAAGGAAAAATTTAAAAGTAATAATATTTTTTTTTTATATCTCTGTGCGTGTGTTTATATATATAAATATATATATATATATATATTTATATCTCTCTCTCTGTAAATGTTTTTTTTTTTTTAAACATTTTTTGCCGTAGGGGGCCCTAGGCGGCCTAATGCCTAGGGCCCTACAGCTATCATCTATGACCCTTAACCGGAAGAACTCATTAAAATTAATTAACACGGGAAATCAAAAGTAGGCATTACACATTGGAGAGGGAATGATTGATAGAAGTTTTTTAATATTTCAAAAAAATCATTACAACTCAAGTAAAGTAACACTAAAATGAACAACCCTTTGTCCCCAACCACATTTATTAAACAACCCATATACACATCCTGATTAATCTTCTTATTTTAACCCAGCCAGACCATTAAAAAAAAAAAAAAAACCAGCCGGACCATGTGATAACAAAGGCAACTAGAACATTTTTTTTTTTCTCTTGCAAGTAGGCAACTTGAACATGATCTCCATTATCATCATGCATGTATGCAAATTCCAATAATTACATGATGGTGCATCCAGAGGAAGTATAACAACTGCTATACCCGCCACCATAACTATCATAAATGGGCCTTCCATAGTAGTAGCCATCATAACATTGGGGTGGCCTACCATGACCATAATAATGGCATGGCCCCCCATCACGACCCTCAGAGCATTCCGTACAGCACGTCGGGTAAACCGGCACAGGTACAGGAACCGGCAGTCGAACCGGTTCAGGACAAGGCTTTGGTGTTGATGGTGGCCATGGCCTAGTAGCAGGACCATAAAGGCATGGCCCCCCATCACGACCCCCATAGCATTCCTTACAACAAGTCGGCCGTACAGGAGGAAGCTTTGAAACCGGTGCAGGGTCCTCCTTCTTCTTCTCAGTTGGATTCTCCAGGTCCTTCTTCTTCTCCTGATCAGGTGGCTTCTCCGGGTCCTTCTTCTTCTTCTTCTCCTCCTCCTCAGTTCGTTTGGTCTTCTTCTCAATCTCTCTAATCTCGATGCTCTTAATGGTATCACCACCCTTGCAAATTATCTTTTGCTTTACCTTTTCAGGACTGCAACATACCACTTTTATTATCACATAGTTATCCTTCTCGTCGTACACCTGGTCTTGTATTTCTGTTGTTCACAACACGTATATGTATAATAACTCAGTTTTCTTTTTTAGCCACATAACAACATATGTATTAGATAACTATCGTTTACTTAAGAAAGAGGGACTCACGAAGGAATTTACAGAGCACTTTCTTGATCTTCTTGCGGCAGCGATGGCATTGAAGGTCGACCTTGATCCACATATATGTTGTTTTCTATAATAGTAGACAAATTGTAAGTATGTTATCCATATTTAAGCAAAAACAGAATAGAAAAGTCAAAGAACAATTATAAGCAGAAAGAGAAACTTGGAGACTTTGTCGACAGAAGAATCAGAACAAACGACAGTATCATGTTCTAACATGAAAAATTATTGATTGTGTGTGTGAATGAAGTGCGAATTTATTTATTTAATTTAGCACTCTCCATTTAGCTGCAATTGATGAGTGGGACACAAACCCAAAACGTAAAAATTTTTAAATGAAATGTAACGTGGACAGATGAAATTCATGAGCTCTTGTTTTGATACTATATTATATTAATGATTTGTCTAAAAATTTAAGATATTAAAAAATAATGAATATATTTATTTATTTAATCTAACATTATAAAATTGACAAACCTTTTCCTCTGCCATGGCTCTATAGCTTTAGATTCAGATCTCAAACTCAGCCAAAAGCACTGAAGGTGGCTAGCACCGCTTGATTGAGAAATCGAGTTCAAGACTTCAAGTATGAAGAGGCCTCGAGAGTTAGTGAACACAAAGAGTACATATTTATCATGCCAAACCACAACTTAAGAAGACTTCCTTTTTGACTAAAAATCTTTAAAAAAAAAAAAAGACTTAAAACGTCATATGTCGTACGTCTTGACCCAATAGTAAACGTCATATGTCGTACGTCAAGCCCAATGGGATGTAGAAACGTGGCGTTTTTTAAATTGAATATTATGGTCTCCCATAAAGTCTAGATTCTAGACCCATTATCGTTATTTTATTTGCATAGTGTGGTTTTTACCTTTATCTGTGATTGCCGACTCTTCAATTATCATTTGCATGCGCTGGCCCTGATTGACCCACCTCACGTTCCTCCAACCTTCCTGCATTATTAAGGAAACATTATTAGTTTGGTCATTGTTCATAGTTAATTTGGTCAGGTGCAATTTGGATCATTCACGTATTAGAGGATTATTATTTGGTCTCTCAAATGGTTGGTATATTTTAGCATCAAAGCACCAAAACCTCCTGTTACCCGATTTTCTAATTGTAAAAAAATTTACATTTTGTGCTACAGTACCATCATAAATTTATGGTACTGTAGCAACATTGTAAACAATTATATTTTATTTTATTCTTAAAATATCTGCCTTTTTTTTCATCTCTCCTCAGTCTCATCTCCTTTCTCTTTCATTCTCTTTGTCTCTCGTTGTCACTACCCAAATTCATGGAACATGAATTTAGATGCATAACTAACTTACTGATCTTACATAACTCAATAAACATAATTAATTTAAACATAATTCAGTAACCTCCAAATAAACAATGCTCTTAATAAATCTCTTACAATAACTAAAATCCACAATTTAGAAATAATCTCTAATACTATAAAATCTAAAGCATAACAAAAATAACTTAATAATCCTTTAAGGCTTCAAGTATTATTGACATTGCCTAAAAACTCTCACGCTCTATCTTGCACCTTACGAAGTAATTCAAAGGTTCTGTTCTCCAACTAAACTTTAATTTGAAAATTGTCATTGATGGGGTGAGCCACACATCCAGTAAACAATTATACATAATACACAACAGAATAGAGTCAAGCAAAGCACGAGTATTTTGATTTTTCACAAACCCATTCAATGCTATCAAATATAATTATTCCAAAACATATAATGATACCAACATATTAAAATCATTCGAAAAGACATACATATAATTGATCAGAGCACAGTGTCACATATACACATATCACATATTCTCACATACAATCATGTGAATAGATACCAACATCTAACCCCTGCTGGTGAGGGATCAACACTTATTCTCACATACAACCCTGTGAGATGGCTTACACATATACCTGATCAATTCTAAAAACACTTATTTTGAGTCACATATCACAAAAGCAAAGTTTATACAAAATAGAATAATTTCTTAATATTAACAATTATTCCAAATATAAAGGCAAAATCGAATATCACAGTATCGAAGTGAACATAAATCAAAGGATGCTTGACTCTCTTGGGGCATGAATAAAAACTGAGGAGTTTATATAAATATTTTTACAATTCTTGAGTAAGTCTGAAAATTCAATTTGCTAAAAGAAACATTTTAAATACAATTTGGAAAATAGGAATATGAACTTGAAATCACTTGGTTTTAAACAAATTTAAAGAACAAAAACCTTTTTAGAAAACTTACATTGAAATTCAATTCTTTTCGGAAAATAGTTTAGTTTAGAAATCATCTTTTAAATGAGGTTTAGACATTCAAAACGTTATTTAGAATTCAAAATTTCTCTTTAAAACATTATTTAAAAAATCAAAGTTTCTCTTTCAATGATGTAGAAATGTTTTTGATAAACTTAGAAAATATAAGTTTGAAAAACATAACTTTTAACTTCTAAGAACCTAATGGACAAAAACTTGTGCATATTATGCATAATTATTTATAGCACTTGAATCACTCTGAAAGTCCAGCTGAAACACCCTCCAAATAGTCTCAAAATACTCTTAAATAGAACCTATAATCAATCATGGAAATATACTTAATATCCTCTACAAAATATAAAGCTTATAGAACTATACAAATGGACTCACTAGGATTATACTTTGCTGAACTAATAACACTTTCAATACTAATTAATGTTTCTCTAATCAATAATACATCCTTTGCATTAATCGAAACTCATTTTACCATGAGGAATGCATTAGCCAACACTTTACAGCAACCGCATCAGTCCGTCTAAAAATTTCCGTCTATTTTGGCCTTAAAATCTACTTTTTTATTTTACACAACCACTTTGTAAATATACCAACATTAGATCATCTATTTTACACTTTCTTTTAATATAATATTAATTCTTCCTTTATTTTTCCTTTGTTTTCTCACCAAACAAACACAATTTAACCCAAATCACAGCCTCTCTTCCTACACCAAAACCCCCACATACAAATCACAACAAATTCAAACCAAGATACCACTAAGCAAACCACCACCAAAATCAGCAAACCCAGTCACTCGCACTTCTGGCAAAGTTCTGAATCTTGGTGGGCATGGTAGCAGAAAATAGAAGAGCACCAAAGAGGAAAATGAACTACTCTATTATGGGTTTTCAGTTGAGAGAGAAGATATGGGTAGGAAACAAAGGAGAGCCACCAATTGGAGTGGTGGTGGTGGCTAACAGGTGATGAGCAAGGACTGTAGATTAAGGAGAAGAAATAAAGAAAGAAAAGAAAAAGAGAGAGAGAAAAGCCATAGACTGAGAGAAAAGAAAAAGAAGGAAGCAAGTAACTAAATGGTTCATTGTGTTTGGGAATAGTCAACACCTAGGCATAGACTTTCAAAGTCTATGCCTAGGTGTTGACTATTCCCAAACACAATGAACCATTTAGGTTCAACACGTGACAAATAGTATTTTCTCTTATTGATAGCTTTGATAGTCTATGCCTAGGTGTTGACTATTCCCAAACACAATGAACCATTTAGGTTCAACACGTCTAGAAAAAAAAAGGGTTTAACACATGACAAAATAGGACTGTGACAAAGTCTATGCCTAGGTGTTGACCATTCCCAAACACAATGAACCATTTAGTTTCAACACGTGACAAATACTATTTTCTCTTATTGATAGCTTTGATAGTTTATGCCTAGGTGTTGACTATTCCCAAACACAATGAACCATTTAGGTTCAACACGTCTAGAAAAAAAAAGGGTTTAACACTTGACAAAATAGGACTGTGACAAAATGAGAGCTAGCTAGTGAAACATGTGTGTGGTCGGGTGCAAATTGTCCAGCAAATCAAAATTAACATTATGGTATAGATCAGTTGCCCAAAAGCCCTTATAGTCCTACGAAAACGATGCAAGCCTTATTCATAGATTTAATAATTTCGGCTTTTGTTCTAGAATCCGAACAGTGGCAACCTAGGATTCAAGAATTATTGAAATACTGTAAATCGTAATAAAAGAAACTACCAATTCAACAATTACACATCACTAAAGTTTTCCATGATAAAATTCTAACTCCTTAATTCTTTGTTTCTAACGGTGAGAAATCATACCTTGAACAATTTGATTGCCTCTTCAATTGTATGTGCTCTAAACTCCAAGGAAAAACACCTCTTAGCCTCTTTGATAAAACTCTTTCTACGAAAACCCTAATTATCTCGTCCTCTACACACATCAGAGATGTGGGCTTAGTAGGGTAGTGGGCTAGAGTTTAAAACCCACTAGAACTTATTTCTTTAGTCTCCAAGAAGCCCATAGAACATCTTCCTCTTTTATTTTATTATTATTTTTTAATAGCTGCACTAAATTGTATGCACTAAAACTTTAATTTTCTCACCTATTTTGTAGCACCACAAAATTGTCTACTCCCATCTTACTGTGCACACGCATATTGTACCCCAACTCTATAATAATAATGACAATGTATGGTGATAATCATAAAAACAAAAATTGGGGTATTACACTCGTCCTTGTCTCTTATTCTGCTCTCTGCTCTCTTCAAAGCCACCATGGTCGGACCACCATCACCAAGCAGGCCGGATCGTTGCTCTCTCTCTGTCATGACCACCACTCACAATGGTGGCTTGGTTGTTCTCTCCAACCCCAAAACTCTCTCTCCTCTCTTCAAAGCCACCATGGCCAGACCCACCATCACCAAGCCAAGCCGGAGTCACTCACCATTACTCGACGATTGCGTCATTCTCGGATCTAGAACGATTCTCCGCTCCCCTACCAGGGTTGCCGATTTTGGGTATTTGTCGTGTTTGTGGGTGAAGATTGTGTGGCTTCGTAGCGGGTTAGCGGTGGTTTAATTGATTGTATTATTTTTTTCCTATGGGTTTGATTCTTGTATGGGTTTTGGTCCTGTGTGGTAGGTGTTTGGCTTGGTGGTAGTTGGTTTACGGTGGAGATTGTGGTGGAGGTTGGAGATTGGTGGTGGAGATTGCAGTGGGTTTCTGTTACAATTTTTTTTTTCTGAGTTTAATTCTTGGATGGGTTTTGGTCTCGTGTGGTAGGGGTTGTGATTTTGCATGTGGTGGTGGGTTTTGGTCTCGATGTGGTAGGTGTTTGGCTTTGTGGCAGTGGGTTGTGTTGTGCTTGGATTGGTGGTGGTGGTAGTGGGTTATGTCATATGTGGCTAATTTGCTGGGTTGATTTGGGTGATTTTGGTAAAGATTTGTTAGGTTGATTTGGGTGGTGCAGTAGTGGTGGGGTGGTGGGTTTGGGTGGTGGTTGTATTGTTGATGATGGAGATGGCGGGTGGTGGTGTTGTTGATGATTGGCAGGTGATGGGGTGGTTTGGTTTGAAGGGTGGTTGTGTTGGGTTTTGGGTTCGTTCACAGTGGTGAGAGAGAGGTAGAGCGAGGGAGAGGGAGAGGCTGAGAGGCAAAAATTGGAGAGAGGAGAGAGATGGTTTTGAGTTATATATTTTATTGTGTAGATATATTATTTTAATTTATTGTATAGGAAAATAAAATTTGAGATGTTGGATGTGTTGTAAAATGGTATGGTATAATAGATACAGTAGCATTTGAGATGGTAAAATAGGATATTTTGTAGAGAGCAGGTGTTGATGCTCTTAGCATAAATAAAAAAAAAAAAGCATCAGCTATTCTAAAGAACATATATATACACACACACACACTTTAATACACCAAAAATATACTTGATGAATTATTTAAAATACACACTACATTTTAGATTACAACACTTTAAAATAATCTAAAAAACCCCTTAAGTACATTAAAAAATTAAGAAAACCAAAACCAAAAATAAAATAAAACACAACACCACTGTCCACTACCCCCCACAACCCTCCACCACCACTAGGGACACCAAGACTACCACATAACACCTAGAACCAAACCCACCACATCAACACCACAAAACCCATCCTAAAATCAAAAACCAACACCCAAAATCATATCTAACCTAGCCACAACACCACCGCTGCCACAACTAACAACCACTGCCTAGAATCACCAACACTGCAACTCCTACCCCCTACCAACGCAAGACCCAAATAAAAAAACCTATTCAATCTTAATAGCCAAAATCAAATCAGAAAAGCCAACCCTCCCTCCTTCATGGCCATCACCATCCACGCCAAGCTAAGCTCCAATTCAACCAACCCACAAAGCCGCTACTCGAGAGAGAAAGAAGAGAGGGGTATGAGTGAGACAATGAGCGGACTGGTGAGACAGTGATGAGCAAGATGGTGAGAGGTTGAAGGTTGGTTTGAGAGAGAGAGAGAGAGAGAGAGAGAGAGAGAGAGAGAGAGAGTAATCGTTTATTTTTTACAATTTGGGTCCGTATCGTTCTACTAGTAGAATGGCACAGTCACAAATGCTAAAAAAATTAGCATATGAGACATCTCATGTGGCTTCTTATTTGGTGTTTGGTGTGTTAAATGCTAAAAATTTCGCATTTAGCACACTAGATGCTAGTGCTTTAATGGGAACCCTACACATGTCCCTAATCTTCATAAGAGTGTTGCTTAAGAGTACTCACATAGTACTTGTATAATAGAAAAAGTACCACATTTTTGCAACCAAACTCAATATTCATTCACATCAAGTTATGCAAAATTTTATAAAAATACATGGTTGCTACAATAACTGTGTAAATTTACACTGGTATTATTTATTTGCATTTAGTATTTTATTCTTTCTTTACATATTCTGATGATGAAAGAAGATAATAGATGATGGTTGTTGTGTATATAGAAAGAGAAATAATAATAAAAAATCAAGAAAATTGATATTTTAATGAAATGTAATGTAAATAGATAATTTTAAAAAAAAAAGTGAATTCTTATATATGCTATAATAATTTTTGCGCAAACTCATGCAAATGCTCTAAATTTGGGCCGCCCTCAAGTCTCATTACAAGAGTTGGTAGTTAGGTTCCGGTTCAGATTGTACAATCACCGGTTTTTTTTTGTTGTACAGTCGCCAGCTTCACCTACTCACTCATTGGAATTTATGTTGTGCAATTGTGCAAGCAGTCAGAATCGTCCAAAATTGTTTTTCTTCTGAAAAAAATAAAATATGATTGCAGGCCTTTGCAACTTGAAATCCAATCTAAATATGACGTTAGTATATTTTTATTTTAGTTTCATATATAAGTGATATTGAAATAGGTTGTATTGTACATCTTATTGCATATTATTGCATTTTTTGTCTTGTTATCTCATTATTTATTTATTGGAAAAAGTAATAAAAGTTGAAGACCACATATCATTTATCTAAGATTTTAGTAACTTCTCTAATTAGATATCTATGTGCAATTCTCCAAATATACAATAAACCTAGGCTTTAGTAGATTGATCATCACCACATGAATGAGAATAATGAATTTCAGCTAATTCATGAACTAATAAAGTTTTTGTTTCTAAATAAGAGAATTGAATTTAAATCTTGCTACTGTAAACAAAAAATTAAAATCTTTATATTTATATGATAATAAAAAAAAAACAATCACCATATAGAGTGATGTCATGTATTTAAATTCTATCATATTTTTTCTAAAAAAAATTCTATCCTATTTGAAAAAAGAAAAAAAAAAAAAGACACGAATGAGAATGGAAGGCATTTTGAAAAAAGGTATATTACATTTTTCAACCCTATACTTTAAGGCAGATTTCAAATTAAACACTACACTTTCTTTTCTTTTCTTTTCTTTTTTTTCTTTTTTTTTTTTTTTTTTTTTTTTTTTTTTTTTTTTTTTTTGAGGAAGAACACTACACTTTCATTAAATTAAAATTGAATCATAAACTTTTAAAATTATATCTGTGGGGCCAAATAACCAAGAGCCATGCATCTTGGGCTGTGGGTTTAATCCGAGGAAGATTCATGGGCCGAGCAGAGTGGCATTTATTAAAAATCCTATTTTCATAAAATTCATACATGGGAAACGGACGATTCTGTCCGAGGAGGATATAGACCTCGGATGAGAAGAGTTCGGTTCAAGTGTGCATCCCATCGATTGGAGTAATCCTCCTATAATCTCCGATGACAGAAATGGCCTTTGTGAACTTACTGGAAAGGAAAAGATCCCAAAATATCTAAAGAAAGGTTGCTACCACCATATTAAATACCCTGCAACTACTTTTCTGGTTGCATTTATGTGGAGAAGACATCTGAACAGTGCTACCAAAACTGTTACAGCTCATAAGGAAGCCAAAGAAAAGGTCTGATGGGACAAGTATCAAGTGACGCCTTAGATGAATGACAAGTGTAAGGTTAGGATGACTAGAAGTTGATTATATAGTGTAACACCCCCTCCATGAGAAAGGGAGGTTTTTTGGGAGAAAAAGAAAAGAAAGAGAAAAGAAAAAGAACGTGAATTACATGATATAATGCCTCCTCGGATCGAAACAAGAACTTACTTATACCAAATCATCTCAATATGCTTTGAGTCTTTCTATTAGCTTTTTAGTTTGTTTTTAAGAATAGGTTGAACGTAATCCACGCCATTCGTACCCAATTCTTTAACCCACTCTCTACAAATTTATTGCAGTGGACTTATTGGGCCCAAGTCCTGCATGTTTTGGACTTGAGTGTACAATTTGTTACCCTACAATTGGCGCCGTCTGTGGGAAAGAATTTGTGTAATAGTGAGTGCGACGTTTGACCATGGTAGGATCAGGTCCCCATTAGCAGGAATCTAGGGGCTCCCATCAACAAGATGCCTTCCATAATCTTGAACGTAGAAGAGATAGGAAGGGTAGCTCGCATAACACACAGACTAGCAGAAGTCACCCTCAAATGGGGAGTCACTTCCCTCAGGAGCGAAGTAACAGGGCCATGCAGAGGGAAATCGATGATTTAAAGTGGGAGCTACGCCATGCACACCAACGACGAGCTCCTTCTAGTTCTGGTGTTTCTTCCAATGATGAAGAGGATGTTACGTACAGACACAGGTCTAGGACACCACCGAGCGAGTCTTTTTCCAGTGACGAGGAAAACGTTCATAAGCGGAAACGTAAGAGTCCACCTCTTAAGGGCTTGGAAAATGACGCCATGAGTAAGGCGTTGAATCAAATCTCTAAATCCCCCTTTACGCGTCGGATTGAAAGGGCAGAACTTCCTCGGCGATTCCATTAACCCACTTTCACCACTTACTACGGTCGAACGGATCCAGTAGAGCATGTAAGCCAGTTCAACCAGAAAATGGCTGTCTACTCTAGGGACGAGGCTTTGATGTGCAAAGTTTTACCCTCCAGTTTGGGACCCGTGGCCATGAGGTGGTTCGATGGGTTGAAAGCTAACTCCATAAATTCCTTTAAGGAACTTACGCAGGCTTTTGGCTCTCGTTTTATCACATGCAATAGGGTACCTCGCCCTTTGGATTCTTTATTGTCTCTGTCCATGCGGGAAAGGGAAACCCTGAAAACGTACTCGGACAGATATTGGGAGACGTACAATGAAATAGATGGTGACTTTGAGGACGTGGCCATCAGTACTTTTAAACGCGGCTTACCTGCCGAGCATGGATTAAGGAAGTCCCTCACTGGTAAACCTGTCACCAGTGTGCGTCAGCTTATGGATCGAATAAGTAAGTACAAAAGAGTTGAAGAAGACCAGCAGCAAGGAAAGGGTAAAACAAAGGTTAACCCTCAGGAGCGTAGAGATTTCAGGTCGGACCGATTCAGTAACAATCGGCCTCGGAGAGAGTTCGTCGGGCAGTCAGATTCCTCCAACACCCAAGCTGTCAACGCGGTATTCCAAGAACCAGTTCATCAAGTTTTGGAAAAAATTAAGAACGAGTCGTTCTTTAAATGACCGAACAAAATGGTTGGGAACGCTATGAGGCGTAATCAAAACCTCTATTGCCAATATCATCAAGATCAAGGACATACTACTGAAGATTGCAGGAATTTATGGGACCATTTGGATCAGTTGGTCCAAGAAGGAAGATTGAAGGATCTGTTGTATCATTCCAGCAGCCAAGCAGGACAGGCTGGGTTTGATTCTAGAAGAGGAGCTTCCTCAGGCCCACCCCTAGGAACGATAAACGTCATCTTCGCTGCCCCCGAGAGAACAGGATCCTGTCCGTACAGAGTGATGTCTATGGCTCAGTCACTCGCCAAGGATAATAATCTTGAGTCAAAGAGAACCAAGATGGAAATCCAACCAGTTCTGGGTTTTTCAGACGAGGACAAGGTCGGAACTATCCAACCCCATGACAATGCCTTGGTGGTACACTTAGGATAGGTGGGTATGATGTGAAGAGGGTGTTGGTGGACCAAGGGAGTGCCGTAGAGGTTATGTATCCCGACCTGTTTAAAGGTTTGGGGTTAAAGTTCGAAGATCTAACTGCCTATGACTCCCCCCTGGTTAGTTTCGAGGGAAGAACCGTTATGCCGAAAGGTCAGATTAGGTTACTTGTACAAACCAGTCCTGAGGTGGTGGAGGTGGATTTCATTGTGGTGGACGTTTATTCACCGTATACGACTATTGTGGCCAGACCTTGGCTTCACACTTTAGGGGCTATCTCCTCTACTCTGCATCAAAAGGTGAAGTACCCTTCCGAGGGTCAGGTTAGAGAAATCCTTGGAAACCAATCCATGGCTAGACAATACTTGGTGGCCGCCATATCTCATCAACCTGAGTTTGAATTGTCGATAGCTGCTGAGGGAAGTTCATAGCAATTAAAAACTCTAGAGTTGCCTATTAATGGGCATTCCGAGGAGGCAAAATGTGATGACTTAGAGAAGATCTTTATAGGGGATGATCTGGAGAAATATTTTCAAGTCGGGTCCCAGTTACCGCCTCGCGAGAGAGAGGAGTTGATAGAATTTCTTAAGAAGAACGTTGATGTATTCGCCTGGAGCGCTTACGAGGCCCCGGGGGTGGATCCGACTTTTATCTGTCATCACTTAAACGTTAACCAATCAATTACTCTAAAAAAGCAACCACATCGGCGCCCATCCAAGGAGCATGTAGATGCTGTTAAGGAAGAGGTGAGAAAGCTTAAGCAAGCAGGAGCTATCAAGGAGGTGTTTTACCCTGAATGGCTGGCTAATACTGTGGTGGTAAAGAAAAAGAATGGCAAGTGGCGAGTGTGCGTGGACTTTACCGATCTAAATAAGGCCTGCCCAAAAGATCCATTCCCCATGCCACGAATAGATCAGTTGGTGGACGCGACAGTGGGACATCCTCGGATGAGCTTCTTGGACGCCTTCCAAGGATATCACCAAATACCCTTAGCCTTGGAAGACCAGGAGATGACTGCTTTTGTCACCCCCATCGAAAACTACCATTACAAGGTGATGCCTTTCGGTCTGAAAAACGCAGGATCAACCAATCAAAGGATGATGACGAGAATGTTCGAGCCTCAATTAGGAAGAAGCATTGAGGTTTACATAGACGATATGGTGGTGAAGAGCAAGGTGGTGTCCGAGCACGTTGATGACCTCGGAAGCATCTTTGAAATCTTGAGGAAACACAAGTTGCGCCTAAATGCTTCCAAGTGCTCGTTCGGTGTGGGATCGGGCAAATTCCTGGGATACATGGTAACCCACAGAGGAATCGAAGTCAATCCCGATCAAATTAAGGCGATTAACAATTTACACTCTCCTCGTAATCCCAAAGAGGTCCAGAAACTTACTGGAATGATTGCCGCCTTAAATTGGTTTATCTCTCGTTCAGCAGACAGATGCCGACCTTTCTTCCTCTTGATGAAAAAGTGGAAGGAATTCGAGTGGTCCGAGGAGTGCTCTAAGGCCTTCCAGCAGCTTAAGGATTATCTTTCTCGGCCTCCCATCATGTCCAGTCCTCAGGAGGATGAGGTTCCGTTCGCCTACATCGTCGTGGCCCCTCATGCTGTAAGTCTAGTGTTGATCCGAGTTGACGGTGGCGTGCAACGGCCGGTTTACTACGTTAGCAAATCGTTACATGAGGCCGAGGTGTGCTATTTACCATTGGTGAAAGCCATCTTGGCTGTGGTACATGGTACGCGGAAGCTTCCCCACTATTTTCAGGCACACACTGTCATCGTCTTAACTCAACTCCCGCTTAGGGCTGTACTTCGAAGTGCAGGCTATACAAGCAGGATTGCTAAATGGGGTACAATTCTAGGGGCTTTTGACATCAAGTACATGCCTCGCACCTCTGTCAAGGGTCAAATCCTCGCAGACCTAGTAGCCGAACTTGCTGAAGCCTCGTTAGAGAATGTGCCAGCACCACAGCACATGGATGAAAAATCAGTTGGCATCATCTCGCTGCAAGAACCCCTATGCTGGAAAGTGTATGTCGACGGTGCAGCAAATCAAAGGGGCTCTGGATTGGGACTGGTCCTAATCTCTCCTGAACAACTCACAATAGAGAAATCGTTGAGGTTGGGTTTCTTAGCCACCAATAACGAGGCCGAGTACGAAGCTCTGCTGGAAGGAATGTCCATGGTCCAAAGGATGGGGGGAAAAGAAGTAAAAATATTTTTAGACTCCAGATTAGTTGTTGGTCAAGTCAAGGGCGAATTAGAGACAAGGGATGAAAGAATGCAGAAGTATTTAAGTCAAGTTAAACAGTTGCGGTTAAAATTTGAATCAATCAGTCTGCTGCACATCCCTAGAAGCAATAACTCGCATGCAGATTCGCTGACTACACTTGCAACCTCCTCGGCGCAGAGCTTACCTCGAATTATCCTCGTATAAGACTTGTACAAGCCCACAGAGGCAGGGGGGAAGTTGGCCCAGATTTGTCAGGTCCGAGTGGAACCTAGCTGGATGAATCCCATCATAATATTTTTGAGAGAAGACCTCTTGCCGGAAAGTAAATTGGAGGCTGAAAAAATACGAAGAAAAGCACCTCGCTTCTGGTTGTCCGAGGATCGAAAATTGTACAAGCGCTCTTTTGCCGGACCATATCTTCTGTGTATTCACCCTGAAGCGACAGAGGTCATCCTAGAAGAGCTACACGAGGGGATTTGTGGGAGCCACACTGGAGGCAGGTCTTTATCTCATAGGGCCATCACGCAAGGCTACTGGTGGCCAAATATGCAAAGAGAAGCACATGAGTACGTAAAGAAGTACGACCAGCGCCAAAGATTCACACCAAACATACACCAACCAAGAGGGATCCTTAATCCACTAACCAGCCCGTGGCCATTTGCTCAATGGGGCTTGGATATTGTCGGGTCTTTTCCCAAAGCAGCAGGAAATAAGAGATATCTGCTGGTCGGCACTAACTATTTTACTAAGTGGGTTGAAGCCAAGCCTTTATCAAACATCAGGGATGTGGATGCTAAGAAATTTATTTGGAGGAACATCGTCACTCGGTTCGGGGTCCCTCGTACTATTATCTCGGACAATGGTTTTCAGTTTGACAGTAAGGCCTTCAGGAGATATTGCGGCGAATTGGGAATTACGAATAGATATTCCACCCCAGCTTATCCCCAAGGGAATGGACAAGCCGAGGCCGTTAACAAAGTCATAGTAAACAGACTGAAAAAGAGGTTAGATGATGCAAAAGGGAGATGGGTGGAAGAACTGCCGCATGTCCTGTGGGCATATCGAACCACACCTCGCAAGTCAACGGGAGAAACCCCCTTTTCAATGACTTATGGTGCCGAAGTTGTCATTCCTTTGGAAACAGGGTTTCCAACGCTAAAAAGCAGCTCGTTCAATTCGAATAATAATGATAATCTGCTGGAAAGAAACTTAGATTTCGTTGAAGAAAGAAGGGAAAGTGCACTGGTCCAATTGGCGTACTACCAACACAAACTTAAGCAATGATACGACGCTAAAGTAAGGCTAAGGCCACTAACGCCTGGTGACTTGGTCTTGAGGAAAGTTCTGGGCACGGCAAAAAACCCAGCATGGGGAAAGCTAGGGCCTAATTGGGAAGGACCATATCGCATCACCTCGGAAGCAGGTATAGGGGCATATTTTTTGGAAGATTTAGACGAACGTGTAATACCACGTCCTTGGAATGTAAACAACCTGAAAATGTATTATTATTAATAAGAATTTCCTTTATCATTAAACTCGTGTGTTGTGTGAAGATGTGGGAATTCCCGTCACTTATGTTTATTATAAAAGTGTTTAAACAGAACCTTAGTCATGCCCTTCCAAAGGTCAGATGAAGCCTCAACTCCAGCTTATTTGAGGGCTTCATTCCAAACCTGGGAACAGTAGAGCCTGCACACCCCAGGTACTTGAGCCTTGAGAATGGCCTGTGTCTCATCCATTCCCAAGGCATAAGCATCCTCCTCGGCCTTCTCCTTGGAGCTCTCTGATGTCCTCGGACCAGATGCTTTGGGGAAATTAATACACTTATGTTTATTATAAAAGTGTTTAAACAGAACCTTAGTCATGCCTGATGTCCTCGGACCAGATGCTTTGGGGAAATTAATACACTTATATTTATTATAAAAGTGTTTAAACAGAACCTTAGTCATGCCTAATGTTCTCGGACCAGATGCTTTGGGGAAATTACTACACTTATGCTTATTATAAAAGTGTTTAAACAGAACTTTAGTCATGCCTGATGTCCTCGGACCAGATGCTTTGGGGAAGTTAATACACTTATGTGTTAGTAGACAATAACAGTTTATCAGAATGATCAAATGAATCCTAAGTTATTGCAGGGCCCTCTGACCATATACAATTGAATTAATTTCCTAGTATTTTATATAAAGTATTCAATGGATCTTAAGTTATAACAAGTATTTGCTGTCATTCTTTATCACGAAAAGGTCAGTCCTTAAAACAAGAGCATGGTAAGCTCATCCGTTACAAATATTTTATGAAAAGTCTTAGCTTGTAAATAGGAAGTCATCTCAATTTTTAACGAAAGCAAATGACAAAGGTATAAATACAAAAGGTAGGAAAGACAAGTCTATTCTTTAATATATAAAAAATAATAAATAATAATAATAATAATAATAATAATAATAATAATAATAATAAGTACATCGTAAGTCTTGGCAGAAGCTACATCGAAACAAAAGCTACATCGAGAAGCTACATCAAAAAAAAAAAAAAAAAAAAATCCTACAACTATTTCTTCGAAGATTGAAAATCCTTCTCGGAACAGATAGCCTTGATCTTGGCATCCTCAGCGTCTAATTTTTTTTCAACTGCCTTAGCCTGAGAAATAATGTCCTTTATGGTAAGGGAATTCTCGGCGGATTTATCTTTGACAACTCCCTTGGAAGCCTCAGCAATTATGACAGGGGCATTTACAATGGCTATCTGCTCAGGAGGAGGGAGGGGTAGATTAGTGGCCACCGGAGGGTTGGTCGGAATCTCTCTGATGTGTTCGGGGAAGAACACGTTCTCAGGTTTCCTCAGCTCGAAATCAGCAGGAACCCCTGCACGATTAAGTGCTTCTACCCAAGTCTCCGTGCAATATTCCCTACACACTTCAGCTACCTCCTCGGTCAGCCTCTCCTCCGTTTCCCCTACTCCGCGTTCATATGTCGCCTCCTCCGCGGACTTAGCAGTTTCCATCACCTTTATTGCTGCCTCCTTAGCTTTCTGCAATTCAGCTTTCAGGCTTAGCACCGTTGCTTTCTCAGTAGCCAAGTTTAGCTAGGTCATGTAGAGATATTTTCGCTGGTCCTCGGCCTGAGCCTCAACATTTTTTAGCCCTGCCTTGGCACTTGAGCATTCTCGCTCTGAAATCTTCAGCTTCTCGGCCAGCTGCATTTTTTCCTCTTTCAGGCTCCCGAGGGTTTTCTCAACTTCACGCCGAGAGTGGGACTCAGCCTCATATCTGTTATGGGCATTTCGAACCCACTCTTCGGCCACATAGACTTGTTGAGTGACCTGCATAACAATGGCAAAGAAGTCATGTATGTAAAAACAAGTATAATAACACTGATAAGATCAATAACTTTTTAATGTATAATTCATAAAATAAATTTAGCCTACCAGGGCGAGATCCTTCTTTAAGGACATGAAAAGCTCGGGCTGCTTGGTACGCTTGAGAGCCTCCATATCCCGTGGGAGCAAAAAGGGTTGCTCTAAAGCTTGAGCAAGATGGGCCGAGTGACCTCTCTGGGACTCCCTGATAGTGGCATCCCAGGGAATTTGAGTCCCATCCAATTCTATCTGAGGGGCCCAGAAGCGCTGTTGTCGGCGCACTTCAGCATCTTCTCTACTGTCAACAGAGCTTGCCCTATTATCCCTTGGATCTTTAGTCTTCTGCTATTTGGGGCCCTTCGGAGGGATCACCTCACCTTCTTCTATTTCTTGCATTGGTCTCTTCTTCTTCAAATCTGGGATGGCGTGTAGTCCAAGATCAGCAGGAAGAGGAGGCAGAGGCGGTAGATTGGCAGGAACCAGAGTCTGGGGTGTGCCTTTCGAGGCTCCTTTCTTGTCTCTATTGGCCACTAAGCCTTTCAAGGACGGCCTTCCTTTCGGACTCATCTCTCCTAGTTCTTCTGAACTTGTATCCACTCGGGAAACAATTAATATAGGCTGAATAGCTGCGGAGAGTCTGTCGAAGTCGTCCTCAAAATCTGAGAGCTGCACAGGCCTTTCTGGTCTGCCTTCCTCTCCTTCAAAGCGGAACTGATCTATTTCCTCTTCTAAGGACAGCCGCGAAGAAGCGATTTCCTCTTCTTCTACAACTTCAGCTCCGAGAGAGACTTGTTGCAATGGAAGTGCAAGCTGAGGAGGGATTTGAGAGACTGGCAGGATGACAGGAGGAAGATCGTCTCGGGCCAGAAAATCTGGTTTTGACACGTCGATACGGTTAATCCGACGATCACCAGCTCTGATAGCGTTACCGACTTCCTAAAAAACCCTTGAAATGGGTTCGAAATCTAGGACGAGGTGAACAGCTCGTAATTGTCGATCCTCGCTCACAAAAATTTCTGACCGAAGAAGGTAGTTGAGGGCAACCACGTTGGTAAAACTTAGCCGAAGAGCAACAAGCGTCCTATCTGCAGAAGTAACCAAAAAGTCAGATACGGCTAAACAATGAGAGTCTATTATCAAAAGAGATTACAATGGGAAACATGGATGGGGGATTAAAATCTAAATCCTATGTCAAGGGATCTAACTCTAAGGTATCCCACCTGTCTCTCTCTCCCGAGTTGGGCAGGGTCGACCATCGTGCCATGCCCCTGAAGCGATGAGGTAGTCATCTTTCATCCCTTTGTTGGACTTAGGGAGACACGAGATGAGCCTCACAATGGATGACCTGGACTTGAGATAAAACCCTCCGTCGGTTTGCGAGTGGCACTCGTACAGGTGAACCATATCGTGCCATGTGAGGCCCAAGTGAAAATGCTGGTCTAGAGCATCGATACACCCTAGAATCCTAAACATGTTGGGTGCACACTGATGAGGGCATAGCCTATGATTAATAAGGTATTCTCGGGTTATCCTACCCATAGGAAGGGTCATTCCCCCTTCTATGAAGGCTATTATAGGAATGACCACTTCTCCTGCTTCTCTAGGTAAAACAATTTCTTCTGAGGAACAATATCGCAGGCCAACCGCCTGGGGTATATGATATTTTTGTTTAAAGGCTTCTATTTTTGCGGGGGAATCTACTAGATGCTCGAATCTACCCATTTTTTACAACCTAAAGACAGAGTAGGTGATTTTTTAGGAAAAGGAAGCAAAACTGGAAGGCCGAGGAGATAGGCCGAGAAGACAAATTCGAATATAAAAGCTAAACAAACTTACGAGAACAAGTACGCTAGTATCTGAAAGCTTTCTGGGAAGACCTTCGAAGACTTTTCACAAGAAATAGCGACAGAGATTCGGGAGTTTGGCGTTTTTTAGAGGCAGGAGCATTAGAGTTCTCTGGAGCGCTTAAAATTTCTTTGAAGAAGAAGATAAATGGTTTCCCTCAAAGCTTTATATTAATAGAGAGAGAGAGGGGAAGTTATCCCGCTCAGAATTCTGAGGGAAATATCAGCCGTTAGATCCGCGCATCGACCGTTGGATGTAGGGGACAAGACGCCTCCTGGAGTAATTAATAAACGCTTCGGGGATTGCAAAGCGTCAAAGGTAATTATGAAACGCAATTAAGTCATATCCCCGCACGTGTGGATTAAATATCAACTGTCTTTATCTCTTAAAAGTCAAAACCCCATTTTTTCTCCTCGGATGGGAGGGAAAAATTGAAGTTTTGAGGGGCTATTGTGGGGACAAATAACCAAGAGCCATGCATCTTGGGCTGTGGGTTTAATTCGAGGAAGATTCATGGGCCGAGCAGAGTGGCATTTATTAAAAATCCTATTTTCATAAGAGTCATACATGGGAAACGAACGATTCTGTCCGAGGAGGATATAGTCCTCGGATGAGAAGAGTTCGGTTCAAGTGTGCATCCCATCGATTGGAGTAATCCTCCTGTAATCTCTGATGACAGAAATGGCCTTTGTGAACTTACTGGAAAGGAAAAGATCTCAAAATATCAAAAGAAAGGCTGCTACCACCACATTAAATACCCTGCAACTACTTTTCTGGCTGCATTTATGTGAAGAAGACCTCTAAACAGTGCTACCAAAACTGTTACAGCTCACAAGGAAGCCAAAGAAAAGGTTTGATGGGACAAGTATCAAGTGACGCCTTAGATGAATGACAAGTGTAAGGTTAGGATGACTAGAAGTTGATTATATAGTGTAACACCCCCTCCATGAGAAATGGAGGTTTTTTGGAAGAAAAAGAAAAGAAAGAGAAAAGAAAAAGAACGTGAATTACATGATATGATGCCTCCTTGGATCGAAACAAGAACTTACTTATACCAAATCATCTCAATATGCTTTGAGTCTTTCTATTAGCTTTTTAGTTTGTTTTTAAGAATAGGTTGAACGTAATCCACGCCATTCGTACCCAATTCTTTAACCCACTCTCTACAAATTTATTGCAGTGGACTTATTGGGCTCAAGTCCTGCATGTTTTGGACTTGAGTGTACAATTTGTTACCCTACAATATCAATTTGAACCCACTAGTAAAAATCAAAATTTTAAATGTCCAAAGTTTGAATTTATATGATTTATCACAATTATAATATGTAATTTGTAGCCGTCATAAATTTCAATGTTTAATTTAAAACTGTAGGCTCTAATTTCAAACAATTGTTAAAACATACAGTTTAAAATGTCATTCCCCAATTTTTAACCTTTTTTTTTTAAATAAAAAAATGTAATTATCAAAAAACAAATTGAAAATACTATGCTCGGGTTTGACCATTAGTGGCCTTACTTGCCCAAGATCAAAGATGATTTTTTTTAAATCTAATATTCAAGAAATAATTTAGGGGACTTGGATTTTCATATATAAACTTTCACATTTTAAGCTAAAATGTCTCTGCGGAAAAAATGGAAATATGAAATGTACAAGGAAGTTAATGCACAAAAACATTTTATGCAAAAAGTGGTTGGACTGGGCCTAGGGCCAAATATTGCCATCAAGTTTGAAGGCCGGGCTTCAAAAATCGCGTAAGAGATGGAGCTGGCCTGGGTGGAATGCAGACCTGCCCAAGCCCATAGTCAACCCAAAAATGCATTTCGTAGTTATCTTTGTACTGAAATTTATGATATTTTTTTTTTTTTTTTGATGAATGAAAACTCTCTATTAAGAAAGATGAAGAGCCAAAATTACAACTAGCTGCCAGCTTCATCCGACACAACACGGGCAAAATCTGGGGACAGCAGCCAAGATCAAAAGAACAAAAAAAAAAAAAAAAAAAAAAATTTAAATGACAGACCATTTTGCTAGAGAATGAGCAACCATATTGGCTAATCTAGGACGTTACACCATTATTAATAAGCTGCCTCACAATATTATGTATCAATCAGATATGTTAACTTTTCCTATTATAGAATTTATTCTTAGCACGTGCTAATGCAGCCTAGCAATCACTGTACATGCATACAGAGGCAATAGATAATTAGTATACAATGATATATCAATTAATAAGCTTCTAAGCCACTTGGCTTTAGATCCAACCTTCTCCAAGGCTATTAACTTTGATTACATGGTGAATCTCGCTATACAAGTCTACTTGGATGACTTCCAAGAGAAAACCCCTCCAGTTAGTGTAAATATATATTCACTAGTGGACCTTACCTATCTGTATCAGATATCCAATTAGCAATACAATATTCTTCTAATATAGTGTCTATCTGGCAAAAATTATTTTTGCCAACTTATTTTACTATTCAGCTTATTTTTGTTACTATTCATGGGTTTCACTGTACTATTTCAGTTAACTTTTACCTTTATTTATAGTACTTTCAGCAAAAAGTTTTCAGTTTTAGCAAAATAAGCAGATCCCAAATAGACCCATATTAGGATAATCACAATATGAAAAACCAAAATCACAAGTACCCTCTAAATATCTCAACAATCTAGATATTTCATCTCAATGCTCCATACTAGGATTATGAATATACCTAGTCAATCTACCAACAGCATATGCAATATCAGGGCAAGTTCAATTTATCAAAAACATTAAACTACCAATAATTTTTGCATATTTATCTTGTGGGAAACTATCACTACGATTTTTAATCAAGTGCACCTTTGAGTCAAATGGAGTAGACATAGGTAACATATCAAAGAGTTTAAAATTTTTAAGAATTTTCTCTACATAATGAGATTGTGATAGTGTAATGCAATCATTATCCCTAAGGATCTTGATACCCAACATTACATTTGCCTCACCCAAATCTTTTATATCAAAGTTAGAGCAATTACATCAGCTTGTGTATAAGATTCTGTCTATTTTACACTTAAAACCTACTTTTTCTGTTTTACACACCTATTTTTACAAAACACCCACATTAGTTTGTCTATTATACACATTTGTTCAAATAAAATATTCATTTCCTTAACACTTTCATCTCTCTCATAGACCCAACCCAACCCGCACAGCCACCATCATCAGTCACCATCTCTCTCAAGATCGATGCCTCCGGCCTCCAATCACACCGGAATCCCAAGGAAAACCAAAAAAAAAAAAAAAAGAGAAACAAACCCAGTAAAAAAAAAAGCCTCAGGTTTCTCCACGGTGACTTTCTTCTTCATCACCAACAAAACCCTAGCTAATCCTCTTCCTCACCTATCCGGAACCGAACTCCAATCCAAAATCCAAATCGATCTCTCTCTCTCTCTCACTCAACCAAAATAAAATAAAATTCCAAACACTGCCGCAACAAAAAAGCGCGAGCGGTTCGAACGGTACAGAATAATGCGATTCGAAAAACGAATCGAAAATCGTAGATTCCGGTTAGCAAGAACGAGAAATTCTACCAACTCCGGCGAAACGAAGTGAGAAATGGACCAGAATGGAACTGAGGCCGAAAAACGGTGCCGTTTCTTGGAAGAACGAGAACTCCGTTCGTGTTGTAGGTGACGAACTCGTCCGGCAACTCGGCTTGCTCGATCTTGTAGGCGACGGACTCGGCTTGCTCCTTGGCAATCGACGGAAGCTAGAGCAGGCCAGGCTGATGAGATGAAAGAAAGAGAGAGCTGTGCGTGTCTTTGATGAAATGAGAAAGAGAGGGAGGCGAGAGTCAGTACACAGAGGAGAGAGAAAAAATTATTAAGATATTATATGCACATGCTACAGTAACCATGCAAATATGCACGGTTACTATAGCAATTGTGCATTTTTACACAAGTTTACACCCACTGATGTGGGTGTTTTTTTGCTCTAATTGTGTAAAATGAGCACCTTTTTCCATTTTGCACAATTTTACATTAACTGATGTAATTGCTCTTAGAGGCCAGAAAATATTTAGCATCAAGCACAATTTCAAGGCTAGTACCAAATATAAGTAAGTTATCAACATATAAACGTATAATGACACCTTCATTATTATTAAACTTGCTATATATGCATTTATCCACACCATTAATCATATATCCATGTGTAAGCATAACATTATCAAATTTCTCATGCCATTGTTTAGGTGCTTATTATAAACCAGATAAAGATTTAATTAATTTACAAACTTTGTGTTCTTGTCCAAGAACAACATAACCCTCCGGTTGTTCCATATATATTTCTTCTTCTAAATCACCATTTCGAAAAGTAGTTTTAACATCCATTTGATGTACAACAAGTTTGTAAATAGATGCAATGACAAATAAAATTTTAATAAATGCAATTCTAGTATAATCGGAGAATAAGTAAAAATTATAAAAAAAATTATAAAAAAAAAAAAAAAAAAAAAAAACTTTGATAAAATGCATTTGTAAGGACTCAAACCAAGCCACACACGCCAAATTCTATTTGACACGCTAATTAACTATTTAGGCAGGTTAGCTTGTTGTATCCTAAATACACTAACTATTATATTTATTTTATGTTTTAGTGAATTTAAAATTTTTATTTTGTCATGGTTCAACCTCGGTTGAACCTCTGACCTAAAAAACCTTAAACCTCTCCCTTTTCTAGTTCTTTGAACAGTTCAAGTTTTAAAACTATGACAATATTCAAAGCATTATAAATGAATAATGAACAATAAACAATTGGGGTTTTACAAAATTAGCTATATAAAAAAAGGTTAAGGTTTTGGGCAGAGAATCACCAATGACACCACCAATAGAGCTACCGACAACAATGCTGGTGATGACACACAAGCCAAACAACTAAACTCTCTTGTCGCCAATCTATTGAACTCATCCTCCCCAATCCTTCCACCCTCTCACACAACCAGCACAAAGTCATAGTTGTTATTGTTGTTGTAGTCAAATGGTGACATAAATGGCAAGACCACGGAGTTCAGTGACACAACAATTCAATTAAGAGATCCTCTCTCTCCTTAATTTCTCTCTTTCTCTCTTTTAATCAGTTGCAATTGTGTTTAGTAATTTTTTGTTCATGTGTGTGTCATATTAACATTAGTCAATTTATGTAAAAAAAAAAAAAAAAACATTAGTCAATTTAAACATTAGACTAACAAAAATGTCAATTTGACATATTTAAGAAGTTCAAAAAGTAAATTGGCTAATTAATATATATACATACGTGCAAAGAAATTGATTGACATCCGACTAATTGTGTGACGTATATTTAAAATTTATTAAGTATGGTGGCTAATATCTTTTGGCCAAAGAATGTGCACCATCTACCATACTTTGAAATTTGTGTATGTAGACAGTAGCCATTCAGGGCCGACCCAATAAATTTGGAGGCTTAAGGCTATAGCTTTAAATGGGGTTATTTTTTGTCACTTAAAATAATATCATCATAAGTTTTTATTAAAAAATAAATAAGCTTACTTTTTAAAATGACTATTATTATTATTATTATTGGTTTTGGGAAAATGCTAAAGGTATAACAACTTTTACTACAAAAAAACTTACAAATTGATGTTATAATGAATGTGATTGATGACACTTCAAGAAAATAATAGACGAGTATTTGAATGAACAATGCTAGAGAATAATACTAGAAATTTTACAATATGAGGCTTACAAAAATATATCATCAATCACAAAAATAAATTCAAATATGCATTTATTAGATTGTTGTAGTCCATCAATTATATTCAGTATAGTCACATCAATTTGTAAATACTTTGTAGTCAAATTTATAGTATTTCAAGCATTTTCCTATTTGAATTACTTCTTATGATTGGTGACACATTTACTTGTAAGAGCTATCTATTTAAATTTGTATTATCTTTACTATTATTCAATTTTTGGGGTCTTCTTAAAAGTGGAGGAAAAATGTGAAAGTAATATATTTTTTTCATATCTAAAAAAAAGAAAGTGATTCTTCTAAAATTTTTGGGTCTTCTTAGAAATCATTTTTTACCCTCACATTTGGGGCCTTCCACTACTAAGGGGGCCCTAGGCGGCCTAAGTGGCCTAATGCCTAGAGCCAGCCCTTGCAACCATCTATGACCCTTAGAGTCACAGTGGAGGAGGTAAAGCCTCCAAAAAGTTATTTTTACCACTTAACGACCAAAATACTTGCATTATCAATGGTTGTCAAGCTAAAAAAGTTTGGCAACTTGCTATATTAAACTATCATCTTTAACAGTTTACTATAGCAACAAAGTTGTAGAAAAAAAAAATTTATTTAGTTTCTCTCTGTTCTTTCATTATTATATTTTTTCTCTTTTTTCTTTCTTTCGTCTTACTTCTCTCTTTTTTCTTTGGTCGAGACTCTCTCTTAGTCTTCACTCTCGCCTCTCTTAGCACTCTTACACCTTCTCTTCAGTCTTTTATCTTTTGTCGGTGATGGTGGTGGTGGTGGTAGTAGTGGGTCATTGGTGTGGGTTCAAGGATCCGTGGGTTTGGGTTGGGATCGGGCTGTGGTTTGAGGTTTTATGTTCCCTCCCCCCCCCCCCACCCCGGTTAGTGGTGGTGGTGGCTAGCAATGGGGTTGTGGGTTGTTGGGTTCTTGTTTGTGAATTTTTTTTTTTTTTTAATCGATGGTGATGGTGGCTAGCATAGAAGAGAGAGAGAGATGGAAATAAGATAATAGAGAAAGATGAGAGAGTAAGAATAAAAAAGAATATTAAAATAAAACGGAAAAAAATACAACCTTTGATATTAAGTGTATTACAAAATAGGATGTTAAAATACAACTTTTGAGTTACTAAAACTTAATTTTTTTTAGCATCTTCACTATAAATACTCTTAACATTGAAGAACTCATTAAAATTAGTTAAAACGAGGAGTCAAAAGTAGGCAGTAGAGGGTGAATGATTAATAATAGGAGCTTTTCATTATTTTAAAAATCATTACAACTCAAGTAACATTAAAATGAACAACCATTTTGTCCCCAACGACATTGATTAATCAAACCCATACATACATCCTTATTAATCTTTCTTTTTTCTTTTTTTCTTTTTTTTTGGGTAAATCCTAGAAACCAACAATAGAAAATACAAACTCTGCTGGACCATGTGACATAGGCAACTAGAACACATTTTTTTATTTTTTTCTTGCATGTAGGCAACTAGAACATGATGATCATCATCAATCACCATGCATGCAAATTCCAATTACATGATGGTGCATA
>JARYZH020000848.1:0-59437 GCA_030021035.2 Notholithocarpus densiflorus
GTCCTCAATGCACGAGCTAATTTGTATGTAGTGCGAGAAAAAAATTAAAAAAAAAAAATCTTACTCCCTATAAAAATCATAGAGCACCATTGCATTTCTTGTGCAAAAGAACAAGACAACTATGGCTCACTACATGTTTTTCCTCTCTTTCCTAGTAACCCTAGTTGCAGCCATTCATGGCATCCATGCAGCTGAATATAATGTTACCAACAACGCTGGGAACACTTCTGGTGGAGTTCGTTTCAACAATGAGATTGGATGTGAATACAGTAAGCAAACATTGATTTCTGCCACAGATTTCATATGGAGGCTCTTCCAGGAAAACAATGATGCGGATAGAAGGAATGTGACCAAAGTGAGCTTGTTTATCGATGACATGGATGGAGTTGCATATGCTATCGACAACGAGATCCATGTTAGTGCAAGGTACATCAATGGCTATTCTGGTGACGTGAAAACCGAAATCACAGGAGTGTTATACCATGAAAGCACACACATATGGCAATGGGATGTTAATGGGCAAAGTACTCCAGGAGGATTAATTGAAGGAATTGCTGATTATGTGAGGTTAAAAGCAGGATATGCGCCAAGCCACTGGGTGAAGCCTGGGCACGGTGATAAATGGGATCATGGCTACGATGTTACAGCTCGATTTTTAGACTATTGCAATTGTCTTAGAAATGGGTTCGTAGCTGAATTGAATAAGAAATTGAGGACCGGTTATAGTGCTAATTTTTTTGTTGAACTACTAGGGAAGACTGTTGATCAGCTCTGGAGTGACTACAAAGCCAAGTATGCAAAATAAGGGTGCTGATTAAGAGCAAATCTATATGAATAAAATGGTGTATCATGCAATTACATAAATCTTGAGATGAATAATTAAGTAGCAAAAAATAATTACGCTTGGATGATTACTTATATTGTCAATTTTCTTTTTGTTGCAGTCAAATTTTTTAAGACAATACAACCAAGCACATATGCTGTCTTCCTTACAATTTGAAAAATAAAAAACAAAAACAAAAATCCCAATGGAACTTCAAAGTCTTGTCAATCTGGACAGTAGCTAATCTTTTTACAATTTATTTCATTGTTTAATACAGTACTATATATAAAGTTAGTTATAAAACTAGAACTGGCCAATCCGTCCTTTGTGTATGGCTGGATCTCAAAAGCCAGATACTTATATCTCATGGCTAAAGCATCAAGAGTTCAAGAGTCAAGACCAGACCATGTATTTAAAAATTCAAGGTTAGGTCACTGTAGCTGGACCATCACATATATTATAGTACCTTAAAATTCATTTCACTAGAAAAATGTACTTAGGAAATTTCTTGGACTCGTCTTTTTGCCATGGTCTGGGAATCACAGAATTCTAAATTACCCACAGTTGTAATTTCCCTTCTTCTTCTTTTCCCAATTTCTAGACCACCTAACCTAAGCCTTTGAGACTTGAGAGTGCTGCCATTATTACATGTGCATTATACAAGCAGTTGGAATTCTTGTTCTGCCTTCCATAGTTAAATGAAAAGGTGTAAATCTTTTTATTAGATATTGTTCCATTCCCAGACAAACATTGAACGTGCAGCATGTCTGAGACCATGACTTAATCAGAGTCAATTTCCTTAATCATTGCTCAGTCAGCTAACTGCTTGGTTAATCATGGACACTATGTTCCCTGTTAAATTAATAATCTTCAAGAAAACAAGTTTTGTTGGGTTTAGACTTTAGACCCCAGTTAGATTTGATTATTAACCACTTTTAAAAGGCAAGCTGATTATTAGATTTAATATGAAAATTAAGCTTTAGGTTAATCAGATAAACATCAATATCATGCAAGTACGGGAAAGTAAAAAACACACGATATGATGACTTAAGAAACCAATCAAACAAAATAATTCTGCATGAAAAACTTGGGGATCTGAGTAACCCTATACTTCATAAACTTAACTAAATTTACCAAACTTAATTAGCTCTAAGATCCATAGACTTCTTTGATAGCAACTTACTGCAACATGAACCTCCAATCCACAACTTCATTATCTTTTTGAAGATTTAGATCCACACTTTTGATTACAGGAGTGCAGCAACTTTAAATCCACTGATTCAGACTAATCACAAAATCCAAATACTTATAACTCATGGCTAAAGCGTTTAAAGTTCAAGACTAGATCATGTACTTAAAAGCTCAAGGTTAGGTCACGGTTACTGGACCATCACATTTATTTGTACTTTAAAATTCATTTCACTAAAAAAATGTACTTGGGAAATTTCTTGGATTCTGGCTTTTTGCCATAGTATAGGGATCACAGTATATTCTTAATTACCCACAGTTGTAATTTTCCCATGATTTCTAAAAATATAAAATATAAAAAATAAAAGATTTCTGGGCCACATAAACCATTGAGACTCGAGAGCACTTCAGTTACATGTGTGGTATACAAGTTGGAATACTTGTTTGGCCTTCCATAGATAAATGAAAAGGTGTAAATCTGTTTATCAGATTTTGTTCCATTTCCAGACAAAAGTTGAACGTAAAGCATGTCTGAGACCATGACTTAGTCAGGATTTTCATGGTGATGGATGAGCGAAAATTTACCAATTGAGAACCTGTCAGGATTAAACAATCTACTTCCTACCTTTCAGACCAACTAGTGGCATTTACCTAAAGCATGCACTCTAAAGGTTAAGCCAATAAGGAAAGAGCAATTGTTATTACACACATTGATGAGCATACTGTACATACACACATCCTTTTAACTTAAGTTAGTCACTAACCTGTGCGATGCACAATGTAGTTTAATAAAAGTTATATTTCACTTTGCTTAAAGGTACAATCACTTGAAAATGAAAAATAATTATAATTTCAATACAAAATAAAGGTTGAAAATAAACATAAAAAGATTGATTAAATATACAACATTCATCTCAAAATGTCATTTGAGAATATACTCTAACCATTTTGAAGAAAAAATTTCTTGTCCAAATCATCAAAGTGGAATTTGGTTACTAAGATCCAATATTTAACTTGCCGGAAAGACATCACATTAGTCTTGATCTTCATTCTCTTTGGCATCTCAATTATAACATTTGTCAATTTTTGCTTTACTCAATTGTCATCTTGGGATAAATCTATAGATATCTCAGCTGATAGGCATCCCACATTTATTACCATTGACATCCTTTCTTCCATGAAAATTAAGGTCTCTATATATCCTTCCTTTTATAATATAATTGCTCCCATTGCTTAGTGGGTTTGTAGAATCCTAATTATTTTTTTCTCCCAAAGCCTTGCTATTCCAATCTATTCCAACAACTGAAGCTTCATCTCCTTAAGGCATTAACCTAAACCTCTCAACAAACTTATTAAGCAAAATCATTGGTTAAATCAATACCACAAACCAATATATCTCAAATCTGAGAATGTATCATGTTAATACAAAAATTAATGTAATTGGTAAATATTATTATTTACAAATTAATGTAAATAACAAATAAAATTATTATTTACAAATCTATATATTACTAAAAGCTGAAACGTAGCGTTTAATGCTGCTGCTCTCACGTTGCGCCACATCAACTGCCACGTCATTCTTTTTTTTTTTTTTTTTAAATATAATTTGTCCTACAATTTTAAAATGGTTTTTACAAATTTCAGCCCAATAAATCCAGCCCACTACTTATTTATTTGTTTCCACTATCACCTTATAATAAATCTATATAATTAATCCAGTCCATCTCTTATTTATTTAGTTCCACTATCAAACCCCAACCCAAAGCCTTTTCAGTTCAGCTTTAAGGTTTTGTGTGAGCCTTTTCAACTTAAAGGAAGAAAAAAAAAAAAAAAAAAAAAAAAAAAAACAAAACGTTGAAGCCTTTCAAGCTTAAGGGTTTTTTTTTTTTTTTTTTTTTTCAATTTTCTTATAATTGTTTTTAACATTTATTTTTTTAATATTTACACTTCTCCAACCTTTCTCTCTCCCTTACCATTTCATCTCCCCACTACTTCTTCAATCTTTCTCCCACCCTTACCTTTTCATCTCCCCACTACCCTCTACATTAATATCATTCTTCCTCTTTCCCTTTATCTTCCTTTATTTTTGTCTTTTCTTATTCACACTCTCTTACTATAAATTTGTCACTATCTCTTCTATTCTATGCATAGTTTTCCCTCACAAAAAAAAAAGGGGTTCCCTCTCTCTCTCTCTCTCTCTAAATTTTTTGGTGGATTTTTTTATTTTTCTTGCATCTCTACTTTAGGTTGATAATTTTTATATTCTTTAAAACTCTATTTTGGGTTAATGCGATTTAGTTTTGTTTTTTTAAATTGTGATTTAGTTTTGTTTTTTAAATTGTTGTTGTTTTTTTTATATTTTTTATTCTCTTTGATTGTTAAATGTTATCCTATTGCGTTCTAAAGAATTAAATATAGCATATAAAAATATAATATTATTCTGTTACATAGCATGATTTGGATAATTTGGTATTTATTCTGTTACATAGCATGATTTTTTATAGTGCTCAATTTAGATGTTAAACTATGAGATTTTACTAATTTTTGTTTATTTTCTAATCCTTTGTGGTGGACAAAGTACTCTTAATAGTTGTATTAGAAGTACTCTATAATGCCATTTATTTAAAGAAAAGCAAAGGTTAGCCAAACGAAAATAATCGGATAGGTGACTAATTTTAACTTTTGCAATTTTATTTTTATTATTATTATTTTATAACAACGCATGTATAGAAATTCAATTCTTAGATTTTGCTAATAATTGTTTATTTGATAATATGTTTTGGGCCGCTGAAATTATAATTTCTACAAAGAAAATAACCTTAATAGATTATCAAAAACAAAATTTTATCCTAATATTGGTTCAATTAATCATTGTTAAGTTTTATTAATTATTTTTAGTTTACATTTTTTTGGTGTTTTGGATTGTTCCTATATTACATTTATGATTGTTCCTATAATAAATAAAAATATAATTACGAAATACATTACTCATTATTAGATTAGTTTAAATTATAATTTTTTTTAATAAAACCACCATAAAAATAATTATCACGTGCAACGCGCGGGTTTGCGGCTAGTTAATACAAAAATTAATGTAATTGGTAAATATTAATAGCTATATAGTAAAATTTATAAATGTCCAGTTAATGTATGTCTTTAGAGCGCATATTAATAATCCTTTTTAGGAAACTTTTTATTAGAAATTGAATAAATTTCCAAAAAAGTTAATAACTTTTTCATTTTTTCATTAAAAATTTTCTAAAATAGTTTACTAATATATATCCTAAAAGCATACTTTAGTAGAACCCAATTTGTAATATCTCTACCAATATTTTTGTTACACATATCTCGTCTCAAGTACCAAAGTACCTGGCATTTGGCAACAATTTTTTTTTTTTTTAATTTTTTATAAGTAAGGTAGTGTTTGGATAGCTGATGCATTTCAGCATTTTGCATTTTTTTTTTTTTTTTTACTGATCAACGCCTCTTGTACTGTTCATGGGACATGAACAGTGCATTAAAGCAAATGAACAGTAACACACGCGTAAACAGTAACTTTTTTATTATTTTTTTATTGTTTTCAGTTTTTAGCAAAATAAGCGGTATCTAAACGCACCCTAACGCTGTTTCACCTCCACTCATTCTCTGTTGCTTTTAGGTTTTATTTTTATTTTCTTAATCTTCATATTATCTCCTCCACATGTCCTCTTCCACTATGTACTTACATTTCAAATTTTAAGAAATAAAAGTCTTGGCAGTTGGCTCTTTCTATCTTTCGCCAATCATAACTTGATTACCCAAAACAAAACTCAAAAACCAATAGAGAGAAGCGGTAACCAATAGAGAAAGATCTAATAGAAAAAAGAAGAAGACCCAGAGTAGAGGAACACACAAAGACCACGATGAAAAAATTGTATTGCAAAGAGAAGAGACCAAGATACAAAAGAGAAGCATCAAATCGGCAAATTTGGGATAATTCTAAGGAAGTATTTGTGGCTTCTAAAGTTGTCGAAGAGTTACGGAGTTATCGAAGAGCATAAGAGGCGTTGAGCAGAAAAAGGTCGGGTTTTTCAAAGCTTTTGTTTGGTATTTAAAATGATGTGAAAATTTGTGGAGGCTCTAAAACTTACGTGGCACAATATAGAGAAGTCAATAAAAAATCAAAAGTTTCGGTTATATAATATTTATAGATTATGACTTCTAGTCATTATTTTAATTAAAAACAAAATATGTGTACATTGTGTGTAAGAGTTGTTGCCATTCCTGATAACTTTAGAGGAAAGAAACCGAGAAAAAGATCAAATAAATTAGTCCCGATTAATGCAAGGACAATTCCTCTCTCACCCATCTTTCCTATTGTTACTGATGGGACTAACGAAACCACGTACCTTGGACGACCTCATCAAGTACATTCGTCCACCTCAACACGACATGGACGAAGACAGGCAAGTCATTAATAAGAGGATTCAATACCTCGGAAAATTACCAACTAGCTGCTAGACCGTTGGAGCCTCATCAAGACTCGCATTAATAAGCCCTAAGGCATTACAGGAAGAGCACTAAAACCACAATTAAGGCCCCAACGACTAGAAACCATGAAGCTATATATATACACACTCATCAAAGAAAAAGGAGGTACATAAGATTCACCCAAAAATACTCTGATATTCAGAACTTTCTTATACTAACTTTGGCATCGGAGATGTTGTGGCAAGCACCACACCGGTGACCACCTTAGGAGAGACTTTGTCCTAGATTTGCAGGAAAAGTGACGAGGATTCATCTCCATTTGGACGAACCAACAGGACTGATGATCTTATGCATCATCATTCTGGCGCCGTCTGTGGGGAAGACATTTTCGCACCTAGGTTCGAAAGCATAGTTCCAGTCAATTCCTAAATTCAGATGGAGTCCAACCAAGATTCTGCAGCACTAGCCCTGCAAATCCAGGCACTTACAGCTAGCGTGGAATAACTCACTAGACAGAACCAGGAGATGAGGCAATAACTTCAACAAGAGGAGAACCGGTCCAGGACCAATCAGGAAGACGAGGGAGATAGTCAAAGAATGAGTGATTGTCGAAGGCCAGCCACTCCAAACGGACTGAGCTCAGATCTTCTTCGAGAAATGAAGAAGGAGATGGACGAGCTAAGGAACACCATTAAAGGGAAAACAGATCGAAACCTGGATAAAATGGTCAGGACAACGAACTCACCCTTTACTGCGGCGGTTCTGGAATGCCCAGTACCGTCAAAGTTTCGCCTGCCTCAGCTTGAACCGTTTGACGAACTCAAGGACCCCCTGGACCACCTCAATACTTTCAAGACAACACTAGGTCTCCAACAGCCCCTGGACGAAATACTGTGCCGTTCTTTCCCCACCACTCTCAAAGGAGCTACAAGGGAATGGTTCACAAAGTTACCAACATCGTCCATTGATAACTTCAAGCAATTGAGCAGTTCTTTTCTACGCCACTTCGTCGGGGGTAGCGTCCGAGGAGGCCAGCAGACCACTTACTCACCATCAGGCAAGGAGAGAAGGAAACCCTAAGGTCTTACGTGAAGCATTTCACTCGGGAAACTTTAGAGGTAGACGAAGCTGATGACAAGGTACAGCTAACAATCTTTAAAGCCGGATTGAAATCTAGGGAGTTCGTGGTCTCACTCGCGAAGAATCCTCTAAAGACGATGGCAGAGATGCTTCTGAAGGCACAGAAGTACATAAACGCTGAAGACGCCTTAGCCGTGATAAAAGACGTAGAGAAAACCAGTGAAAAAGGAAGGAAAGAAGACGATTGGAGAGGACGAAAAAGGGAGTGCTCAGATCATCATACCAACGACGGGGGTAAAAGAAAAGACGAAAAAGCTCATCCGACGGTAAAATTCACCCCATTAGTTATGCCTGTTGACGAAATTTTGGTGCAGATTAAAGATGAGTACTACCTTAAATGGCCTAGGCCATTACATTCGTCACCCAATGTGCGTGATAAGAAGAAGTACTGCCGTTTCCACAAGGATCACGGCCATTACACAGAGGATTGTAGAGACCTAAAGGTGCAAATAGAGGAACTCATACGAAAAGGGAAACTGCAGAGGTTTGTGAAGAAAGGAGAACCTAGTAGGTCTAGGGACGATGACAATGACAAGCGTGAAGCCTCACTAAGGGACGAGGACCACACATCCCAATGTCCGCCAAGTGTGATTAGGGAGATGAAGTCGATCATAGGTGAGCCATCCACAGAAGGGTCGTTCAGGTCCCTTAAGAAATCATACCAGAGGTAGGTGAACAGCGTCCATAGAATACCCCCCGTAAAGTAGAAACAAATGGACAAGGACATGTTTTTCTCGGAAGAAGATCCTAGAGGAGTGAACCAGCCTCATGACAACCCCTTGGTCATAATGCTTACAATAGAAGGGTTCAATACCAGGAGAATCCTCGTAGATAATGGCAGCTCTATGGACATCATCTATCTCTCTGCCTTTCAACAGTTGAAGCTAGATCCAGGAAGGTTGCGCCCTTTTGAGTCCCCCTTCATCAGCTTCAGTGGGGACAGGGTGTATCCCAAAGGCATAGTGACGTTAACGGTCACAGTAGGATCTTACCCACGACAGCTGACCCGTCAGTTGGATTTTTTGGTGGTGGATTGTCCCTCTTCATACAATGTGATCATTGGGAGGCCCACACTCAACCGCTAGAAGGCAGCCACGTCCACCTATTGCCTAAAGGTGAAATTTCCAACGGAGAATGATGTAGGTGAAGTAAAAGGAGACCAAGTACTGGCTAAGAAATGTTACCAAGCAGTGTTGGCAGCCAAGGAAAACCATACGTGGATGATCGAGGAAAAAGAAGAAGAGAAGGTGGAAGCCTTAGAAACTGTGGAGCTAGTACACAGGGAGCCAATGAAGACCACCAAGGTAGGGACGACTATGAGTGCAGACATGAAGAAGAAGCTCATCCAGTTCCTTAAAGAGAACTTAGACGTCTTCACGTGGAGTCACAAGGAAATGCCAGGCATATCCCCAAAATTCATTCAACATAAGCTAAATGTGGACCCCGAGAAGAAGCCCGTCTAGCAAAGGCGACGAGTCTTCGCTCTAGAACGGAATCAAGCAATTACAGACGAGGTCAACAAGCTGTTATCAGCAGGTTTTATTCGAGAAGTCTACTACCCAGATTGGCTCGCCAATGTCATCCTAGTGAAGAAAGTGAATGGAAAGTGGAGAATGTGCATGGACTTTATGGACCTAAACAAAGCTTGTTCAAAGGACAGTTTCCCTCTACCAAGGATAGATCAGTTAGTGGATTCTATAGCAAAGCATAAACTACTGACGTTCATGGATGCATTCTCGGGGTACAATCAAATCAAGATGGCTGAAGAAGACCAAGAGAAAACTGCTTTCATCACGAGCCAAGGGCTCTATTGCTATAAGGTAATGTCCTTCAGACTGAAAAATGCAGGAGCAACCTACTAGAGATTAGTGAATAAAATGTTCAACAAGCAGATCGGGAGGAACGTGGAAGTATATGTGGATGACATGCTCGTCAAGAGTAAAGAAGAGCTTGCTCATCTGGACAATCACAGAGAGACATTCGCCACACTCAGGCAGTACCAGATGAAGTTGAACCCCAGTAAGTGTTCCTTTGGAGTGGCCTAGGGGAAGTTCTTGGGGTTCATGGTGTCTCAAAGAGGGATAGAAGCAAACTTAGAGAAGATGCGAGCCATACTTGACATGACGTCGCCAAAGACTGTCAAGGAAGTCCAGAAGCTCATAGGAAGGATAGCGGCACTCAACAGATTCGTCTTTAAAGCGACGAACAAATGCTTACCCTTCTTCAAGACATTAAAGAAAGCTTTCGCTTGGACTGACAAATGTGAGGTAGCTTTTCAAGAACTCAAGCACTACCTGAGCAATCCACCCCTCCTAAGTCTATCCAAGGAAGGAGAAAACCTGTATTTGTACCTGGCAGTATCAGCCAAAACCGTGAGCACAGCCTTGGTTCGAGAAGAGGATAGGAAAAAACTCCCAGTTTACTACGTCAGCCAAGCTTTCCAAGGGGCAGAAGCCAAGTACCCAAAGATTGAGAATATTGCATTTGCAATAATAGTAGCCTCGCGCAAATTGCGACCTTATTTTCAAGCAAACCCCATCTTGGTAATGATGGACCAACCCATCAAGAAGTCCATAAACAAGCCTGAGGCGGCAGGGAGAATGGTCTAGTGGGCGATCGAGCTTAGCCAGTTCGACATTGAGTACCACCCCAGGACAGCTATTAAAGCACAGACATTAGCGAACTTCATCGCCGAGTTCACCATCCCAAATGAGGACAATGCACCCAACTAAATGGAAAGATGGACGGTACAAACTGATGGTTCGTCAGCCCAAAAGAGAAGAGGAGTAGGGGTGGTCATCATCACCCTAGAAGGAGAAATGCTTAAATACAAGGTTTAGCTAAAGTTTTCGGCCACCAATAATGAAGCTGAGTATGAAGGAATACTGACGGGGCTAAGGGTCGGGAAAGCACTAGAAGCTAAAAACTTGCTCCTCCAGAGTGATTCTAAGCTAGTGGTAGGGCAGATAAAAGAGGAATATGAAGCAAAGGAGGAGAGAATACAAAAATATCTCAGGCTGACAAAGCACTTAGCATAGGCATTTGACAGGGGTGGAATTCATACAGATCCCCAGAAGCCAGAACATGATAGCAGACAAGATCACGAAGCAAGCATCATCAGAAGAAAGATCAACAAGCATGGGCTTAAAGATGGAAGTCCAGAAACACACCAGCATTGAAGAAGTCTCTACCTTCGCAATCTAGAGCACAAGCAGCTGGATGACCCCGATCCTACCCTTCCTCCAAGACGGACACCTTCCACAGAACGTCGAGGAGGCCAGGAAGGTCAGGAAGAGAGCAGCCAGATTCACGATCCTAAACGACACCTTGTACAAGAAAGGCTTCTCCATGCCCTACTTGAAGTGCGTCAACGAAGAAGAAGCCAAATATATTCTGGAAGAGATCCATGAAGAAACTATGCAGGCCTTAGATCCTTAATAAGCCAAATTATCAGAATAGGTTACTTCTGGCCTACTTTGCAAGTGGATGCGAAGGAGATTGTCAAAAAATGCGACAAATGCCAAAAGTTTAGGAATGTCCAGTGCCTCCCAGCAGAGAGACTGACGACGATAGCCTCCCCATGGCCGTTTGCACAATGGGGAATTGATATCGTCAGTCCATTGCCCCGAGGTAAGAGACAGGTAAAGTTTCTACTAGTCGCTATTGACTACTTCACAAAATGGGTTAAAGTAGAGGCATTATCAACCATCACCGAAGCAAAAATCCAGAGCTTCATATGGAAGAACATAATTTACAGATTCGGGATTCCACGAACGATCGTATCAGACAACGGGCAGCAATTCAATAGTCAAGGCTTCAAGGATTTTTGCTCAAGCCTAGGGATCAAGAACCAGTACTCATCCCCAGGACACCTACAAGCGAATGGATAAATAAAGGTGACTAATCGAACACTACTCAAGATCATCAAAGCCAGGTTGGATGACGCTAAGGGAGCATGGTCGGAGGAATTACCCAATGTCTTGTGGGCTTACAGGACTACGGCAAGAACCCCGACAGGAGAAACCCCTTTCATACTCACTTATGGCACTGAGGAAGTGATCCCAGTCGAGGTGGGAATCGCCAGCATCAAACGAGAGACATTCCACGAAGAAAGCAACAACGATCAACTGAGGGTCAACTTGGATTGCTTAGACGAGATCAAAGACGAAGATTCTCATAGAATGATAAAGTATCGACAAAAAATGGCCAAGTACTACAACAAGAGAGTGAAACTCAGATGACTTGACATAGGGGACCTTGTCCTATGCAAAGTCACCCTAGCAACCAAAAACCCTTCCTAAGGGAAACTTGGCCCAACCTAGGAAGGACCCTACCGGGTCGTCCATTACTCTAGACAAGGCAGTTATCACCTGGAGACCTTAGACTGGCAGAGGCTGCCACGACCGTGGAACATTGAGCATTTGAAGAAGTACCACCAGTAGATGTAACAAACAATTGTATTCATTTTTTAAAACAATAAAAGAACTATTCAGCAAATGACCTAGTGCAAGCAAACCTAGCAGCCTAAAAGCCTAAAATTGGCTAAGTAACAAGATTCCGCTTTGACTGATGTAAGTTACTGACGATGCCAAAATGACAAGATCCCTTAAATGGGTGTAAGTCAACTATAAAATTAGCTAAGTAACAAGATTCTGCTTTGACGGATGTAAGTTACTAACGATGCCAAAATAAGAAAATCCCTTAAATGGGTGTAAGTCACAAAATTTTGCCAAGTGATAAGATTCCACCTGGACGGATGTAAGTCACTAACAAAACCAAAGACGACAAAATCCCTTAAATGGGTGTAAATCAACCATAAAATTGGCTAAGTAACAAGATTCCGCCTAGACGGATATAAGTTATTGACGAATCCAAAGATGACAAAATCCCCATAATAGGTTAAAGTCACAAAAATCGACTAAGTAACAAGATTCTGCCTAGACGGATGTAAGTTACTGACAGGGAAATACCCCTTCAACGAGTGTAAGTCACAAAAAAAATTTTAGCTAAGTAACAACAACATAAGTTACTGACGCAGAAGAAATAACTAAAGGAACAAAGTAGACAAAGATCACGTAAAGACAAGAATGAAAACAAGTAAGTATAGAATTACGAATATAATTAAAGGCCCAAAAAAAACGGGCAACCAGCATTGTGTCATCATTATAATTAAGAGCATTGTTCTGGAAGTAACATTGTTCTTAAATTAGAGTAAAAACATTATTCTGGAAGTAGAATAAAAAAAGCCCAAAAAAAAAACCATGTTGGGCACTTAAAAAAAAAAAAAGGCAAGTATGAAGCAGGATCAGGCAGCCGCATCGTCACTAGTAGGAGGTGGCAAAGGAGCATTCTCAAGAGCATCACCTTCAAGAGCTATGGACTGGAAGGCTTCGTCAGCTGCCATTTCTTTGTCCACCTCTTCCAGATCTAGATTCTCCAGATCCACTCCGGTGGGGTGCTTGATGAAGTATCGCCTCAAAAGCTCAAAACCTTTATAGTACCAACTGAAGAGCACAGTGTTGTATCCCTCAGTCTGCTAGAAAGCCTCAACGGCCTTGGCAGCAATGGTCTTGATCTTTTCCTTTGTGGCCAGGAGTTGCACATCCTTTTCTAAAGTCAGCTGCCGCTCAGCCCTGAGGTCGTCCCCCAATGCATTAGCCTTCTCCTTGACGATGTTGGCATTGTCCATGGCAACGATTAGGTCCTTCTTCAGTTTGGAGTTCTCTGCCTCTAAAGCCTCCATCCTGGACAACGCAGACGCAACCTTCGCCTCCTGAGTAAGGTACTCCGAAGTGATATGAATGCTCTCCCCTAGTACCTGAAAAGAAAAGTAAAGTTTTCAAGACAATGCAAAAAGAAGAAAAAGAGAAAAGTAAAATTGCAAAAGTACAATACCTGGATGAGTTTGTGGATGTGACGACCCACAACCTCGTTGGAAGGCGTGCCAGAGAAGACCTTCAATTCCTCAGCAGTAAAGACCTCCTGGGCCCTCGCTTGCGCGATGCCAACATCGTACCAAACACTGGACGAGCGAGAGTCAGCCTTCTCCTTTCCCTTATCAGCCACACGTGGCTTCTTCTGGATGGGAGTGATCTCCTCGACCGAGGTAGTTAGGGAAGCTGTCCTCGTCATCTTAGTGCTAGGGGTAGCTGGAGTGACGGTGACCCCCTTCTCCACGACGTGCATTGTCCTCTTCCCGAGATTAGACAGAGGCTTGTTCTTCTTAGACCTCATTTTTGCATACATGTCCTGGTTGAACTTAGTCATCATTTCTACGAAAAGGAAACACTTGTTAAAAAATTAAAAAAAAAATTAAAAAAAAAAAAAAAAGGAGCAAGAGCAAGAGGAGTAGAATCAATGACGAACTAAAAAGTGCTTACTTTTCTTCTCTTCTATTTCAATAGTGCACAGGAAGTAAGCAGAGTGCTCCGGGCCAAGGCAATACAAAGCCAAAGTGCGGGGATCGACCAAATCGTTGAAATCGTCAATTGACTTCGCGTACTCAATAGCAGCCTCAACCTGTTGCTTGTACTTGCTTTTAAGTTCGGGCCGTCTCTTAACTGCACGAGACAGAGAAGAATAGTAACGACAAAATGAACATGAAAAGAATGAAGGATAAAGGACTGGTAAGAGTAACAACACACCTAGACTCAAGGTTCTCCACCGACAGAGCAACCTAGGAAGATCACCCCAAACCTCGTCAGAGGGAGTCTCCCAGTCATCCCTGGACATAAAAAAGAATTGGGACTTCCAGTATCTGAATAACGAGGGCAGGTCTCAGACGATCCTAGTCTTCCTCTCCCAAGGCACCAGTTCATAGTACCCATGTTCCTTGGACTCCTTTAAACGATACAAATAAACGAGCTCATCCGCCTTAATCATGTCTCCTTCAGTAGCAACTAGCCATATCTCCATACAACTAACCACTATCCTCCACGAATTGGGCATAAGTTTCCCGGGAGCAATATCAAAATGTCCTAAAAGCTTCATAATGAAAGGGTGGATGGGGAATCTAAGCCAGCTCAGGAAATCAGCCTCATAGAAGCATACCTCCTTAGGCGAAAAGTGACAAGCTTGTTCCTCCCCATAAGGAAGACGAACCCTAGCCCTATCAGGAATATGGAACCTACCCTTGAACCTAGAGAGCATCTCATCATCTAGACTACACACCTTCTCAAAGGCATGGAAAGCCCTAACCTTCCGAGGGACGGAGACTGCGGTGTCTTCCTCCACCTCCACAAGATTGTCACTAGACGACAACCCGGTCTCGAGCTCACTCGATCTCACCTCAGACATCGCTCCTCGCTCACTCACTAAACCCTCAAACCAATCAATTGACTGACGGAGCATAGGGAGCAAATCAGCCAATGCAACGCTTAAACTACTACCCTCAAAGACAAAATTTTCAAGGTTCGAGAAAACACCTAAAGATCCCCCCAAACGTGCAAAAAGGAATGAAATTGAGGGGCAAGCTATCTTAACCTCAGAGCTACTAACCATGGAAACCTAGAAAGAGAAAGGATAATCCTAAAAGCCCAAAACAAAAACAAAAACAAAAACAAAAAAAAAAAAAGGGAGAAGAAATCAGAAACCAGCACAATCTATCTATCTACACCATAAAAAGTAAAGGAAAAAAGGAAAAAGAGAGACATACCTCAAAAGAAGCAACCACAGAATGCAAAAGCTCAAAGAAAATCGCAGAGTGGATTGGAGAAGAAGGAGCACAGAGCAAGGATTGAGAAAGAGTTAGAAAAAGTGAAGGGACAAAAAGAAAGAGAGGAAGTTTAAAAACTAGGCACAAAAAACTGAAATTCAGCGGAAAATCCAAAAATCACACAAATGGGGCATTAACTCCACTGATCAGAACACGCCACATGGCCACAATGTGTGTAACGCCGCCACTACGCATTAAATGTGGAACGAAACCCCAAGAGTCATGTCTGGTCAGAAAACCTTTAATCTTCTGATGATCTTCTTGACACGCCACGACGACCACAGAACCTGGGGGGTAGCTAATGGGACTAACGAAACCACTTACCTTGGACGACCTCATCAAGTACATTCGTCCACCTTAACGCAGCATGGACGAAGACAGGCAAGTCATTAATAAGAGGATTCAATACCTCGGACAGTTACCAACTAGCTGTCAAACCGTTGGAGCCTCATTAAGACTTGTATTAATAAGCCCTAAGGCGTTACAGGAAGAGCACTAAAACCACAATTAAGGCCCCAACAACTAGAAACCATGAAACTATATATATACACACTCATCAGAGACAAAGGAGGTACATAAGATTCACCCAAAAATACTCTGATATTCAGAACTTTCTTATACTGACTTTGGCATCGGAGAAGTTGTGGCGGGCACCACACCGGTGACCACCTTAGGAGAGACTTTGTCCTAGGTTTGCAGGAATAGTGACGAGGATTCATCTCCATCTGGATGAACCAACAGGACTGACGATCTTACGCAACATCAGTTACTAAAATTTGTATTCACTTATATTTTCTACCATACCAAACACTAAAATTTTTGAATTTCAAATTTTACCAAAACAAACAGAAATGGAAGTGTTTAGAGCTTGATGTAAGGAAAAATGGGAAAACTTTAGTCGTACTTACAAAATGTCAAAGATACTATTCAAATACTTAGTGGCAGCTCAAGTTGCCTAGCTTAAGACCCCATTGAAAAAAAAGTTCTACCCCATTATTATAAAAATGCCCAAAATTTTACATTAATACTATGAATACTATAAATTTCACTATATAAAACTTACAAACTGATATATCACCCATTACAACCAAAAAAAAAAAAAACCCAATTTAGACATTTACTGATTAGGTGGTTGAAACCCATCGAGCACATTCATTACCGCATCAATTTGTATGCTAAATGTAATAAAATTTGTAGTATATACATTTAGAATTTTCCAAAGTTTTATGATATAAGTAGTTTATTTTAAATTTTTTTTTTTTTTTGTAAGATTGTGTACTATTTTTCTTACTTCAAAAAATGTCTCCAAAATATTAAACTAGTACTAAAAACTTAACCCAATTGAAAACTAAAAACTAGTTGGGAAAAAATGTTTTGAGGCTTAATTCTTGTAAATCAATATCCAACATGATAAATTGTCAATATAAACCACTTAATCTCCCACATGACCACACATCAAACAATTTCTATCTCTTTCTTAACATCAAAATCAAAATTAAAAATAAAATTACAACTTTACTTTACATTACACTTCCTTATCCAAGATAAAGCTAACTTCATTTCTACAAGAAAGTTTCATTTATTTTTGTTAAATTGTATATATGAACCATGAAACTAGATTCTTTATATGAAATTAACTTTAGTTTGTTATTATCAAAAAAAAAAAAAACTTTAGTTTGTTTAGTATTAATTCATCAAATTAACCTTAGTTTGGTTATTTTTAATAAATTTATTAATTTATACTTAAATTTATATAAGATACACAACTTAATTTACCATCTTAAGCTCCAAATTTAATTTGTTGAGCCAGCTTTGCAAATGCTCTTCCCTTTGAGCGTATTGATACACATTTTTTATTTTATATATGGACGTCAATAGATCTATATATATATATATATATATATATATATATATATATATATTTAGATCTATTGAGAATCTGGCCCAGAATCAGATGAGAATCCGGCCCACCTTTAGAAAATGAGAATTACGCTCATCAGATTCAGAATCTGGCCCAGAACTCGGATCTAGATTTTGTCCAGCAACTAGCCGATGGTACGGTTAGACTTAGTTTTGATCAGTCTAGGTTTAGAAACCCTCTAGACTATAGAAAAAGAGACTTAGGACCTGAACTACAAGGTGTCCAGAATAGATCCCAGGTTAGTAACCCTGCTACACAGCAAGACATGACTCAGTTATTGATCTAGATGACGACAACAGTCAAAAGCACCCATCACCATCTGGTACAGATTTGGAAGATCCTTTTCAGCAAGAAACTGGAATTGATCACGAAATCATGGTACTGAAAAAAGACTTCACCCCTGATCTAGTAGCCTTAGGCAAAGAGTTTGATTCTGAAAGAAACAGAGTCAAGAAAGAAGCCTATAGAGCCAACCACACCAGGGAACAGAAGAAAGAAGTTTTGGAAAAATGGAAAGAATTCATGAAAGAGATATCCAGCAATGTCCCATTCTTTGAATACTTTGAGAACCATTTTGAATGGCACAAAAATCTTGTGTTATTACCAAAACCAATTGGACAAAGGAAAGTACCAAGGAAGTAGTGCGATCCAGTCATCCACCCTTGGTAAAGATTACTTTCAAACATGACAAGGCTGATGTTATTGCTTCACCTTTCCAGGTTCCCGAAAGTGGAGAATCCATGGTCAAGAAGGTCATAGCCCAAAGCAATTTCACCAATCAATGCCTACATGTTATAGGAAAACAACTTGATAGGATGGAAGAAAAGGTTGAAAACAACGTTATCCTCTAGCCAGGAAACCCTAGCAAACCTATCCAAACCCTTGAAGGACCTCTTGTCAAGTTACCTACAACCAGGCAAACCAGTCTTAAACCTAAAGACAAAACAGCCTTAGAAGTTGTCACCCAGAAGCTTGAGGAACTCGTGAAGAAGGAACCAATCACCTCTTCACCAGACATCACTTCAACCAGTAAGAATCCCCAACTTACTATCCTAGACATCCACACAGCCTCTATTAGTTCTAGCAAAACCTCCTCAGACAATGAAAAAGAGATAGAACAACTAGAAAACCAGTTCAAAGGTTTACAGGTAAATAGGCTTTACCATTCCAATGTAACCCGAACCAGCCTAACCAAGAATTGGTATCCCAGGCCAACCCCTCCTGACCTCTAGTTCGAGGAAAGGAATGTTAATAGCCAATTTTCAGTATCTTCTGGTAAACTCTATGAATGGAACATAGATGGTTTAGCAGAACAGGAAATCCTAAACAAAATTCAGCATATGACCATGGTGGCGAATAACTATTTGAATGAAGGACGCCCTCACACAGAAGTCATAGAGCTCATAGCCTTAGGATTCACAGGAAAACTTCTGCAATGGTGGAACAACTGCCTAATAGAAGAGTCTAGAGAGGATATCAAGAATGCAATCCAAAAAGATGAGGAAGGAATCCCCTTCTTTGACAAGAGCATAGGAAAAGGCTTTCCCAACGGAGTCAATACCCTGATCTATACGATCATGAAACACTTCGTTGGTAAACCTAGCAACATTACATCTAGGATTTACGACCAGTTGAGTAACCTTAGATGTAAAAACCTTGGTGAATACCGATGGTATGAAGATGTCTTTACCACCAGAGTCATGCATAGAAGCGATTGTTTTCTCCATTTTGGAAGGAGAAATTCATCAATGGCTTACCAACCCTTTTTGGTGAGAAAATCAAAGAAACCCTTTGTGGAGCTTTAGGAGTCATAGATTATGACAACCTCACCTATGGAGACATATCAAGCACAATCCGAAGTGAAGGAATTAAAATGTGCAGAGATATGAAGATTCAAAGCAAAGCCAGCAAAAGCAAAACCAAGTATGAGTTCGGAAACTTTTGCACACAGTATGGCTTGCCCTCAGTTATCCCAAAAAAGAAATCCAAGTACAGAGGCAAAGAACCCTCTGAGAAGTTCCACAGAAAAAGGACAGCTTCCAAGTATTATAGAAAACAGAAGTTTAAGGAAGATGATTTCTATAAGAAAGGAAAGTCCAAATCCACAGGGAAATACATACCCAAAGCATCGGGAAAATGCTTTGATTGTGGAAAGAGAGGTCATTTCAGAAAAGAGTGTCAAGCTAAGGCCAAATCCCTTATCAACACCCTTGTTAGTGACCAAACTAGTAAGAATGAGATCTTTAAACTCCTTGAACTTAACCACACTGATAGTGAGTCATCTGAAACCTCTAGTGACTTTGAGATCCATCAGTTAGATCAGTCATCTTCAGGACCCTCTGGAGCTTCTTCTAGTACCTCTAGCAGCCCAGATGCTCCCATTCCTTACAGAGATGGTTGTTGTAGGAACAGAACCATTAATGTACTCAGTAAGCAAGAAGAACTTCTCTTAGATCTCATAGAACAGATCGAAGACCCAGTTATCAAAGTGCAAAGGCTTAGTGAGTTCCATAGAACCTTAGTTAGGGAAACTAGTAAACCTGAACCTAGGATTCTTGAACCCAAGGTTGATTTGGAAAAAATCTACAATAGGTTTACCAAATCCAAAAAGGAAGTTATAGCAAACGACCTTCAAAAAGAAGTCAAGGAAACCAAGTCTGAATTTAGAACCCTTAAGCAAGAATTAACCATTCTTAGGGTTGACCACAATCTCCTTGATCAAAGAGTACGATATTTGGAAAATACTTCTCACCAAGACAATGAGGAAGGCCCCTCATTTCAGAACCCTTCTGATGATGAAGTTGATGAAACAGTTAACCCTACAGCTGAAATGGTCCAAGAACAGTCCAGTGGGATGTTCTTAGAAACTATCAGTAGGATTAACTTTGAGAAATGGCATTCCAAAGTCAGGATTGTCATCAGTAAAGATTTCGAATTTCGAGGTTATAGCCCTAATTGATTCAGGTGCTAATCTCAATTGCATCAAAGAAGGAATTATTCCCTCCAAATACTTCCAGAAAACCAAGGAAAGATTAACTTCTGCAAGTGGAGGAAAGATGCATATTGAATTCAAAATCCCAGAAGCTCAGGTGTGTCATGACAACACACGCTTCAAAACCAGTTTTGTCCTTATCAAGAATATGACAGATAGGGTCATTTTAGGAAACCCATTCATGTGTCTATTGTATCCTTTCACCACAGATAGTGAAGGAATCACTACCCGTCCCTTTGGCCAACCAGTCAAGTTTAAGTTTCTCAGGAGTCCTGAACCAAGAGAGGTCATCACCCTCCAAGATGTTTCTGTCTCCAAAACCTTTAACCTTGATCCATTTGTTTCTACCAACCCTTTCACAGTTGATGATTCTTTTTGCCCCATTCAGCCCCAAAAATCATCACAGTATCCCATTCCATGCATTCATGAAAATATTTGCTTCATGCCATCTCATGTTTTTAACAAATGCATTCTTGAAAAAGAAATTCATTATGCTTGTTCAAACAATTCCTGGCAGGAACAGGAGCAAATAGCTTATAGTATTAATACCACTAGTAAGTGGAAAATGACTTCTTCAGAGAAGAAGAACAAGGGGAAAGCACCTGAGCAGGGCTATCCTCAAGAAAAAAGACTACCAGCGGGACAGTCTTTTGTAATGCATGAAGGTGCATCCCCTGGGGTAAAACCCAGTGGATCAACATCCCTTCAGGAATCTGTCCCAGCAGAGGCGGCATATTCCAGTGGTGATACAGTTGTTGCTTTACAGGAAGTTTTGTCAAAAACTTTACAATTCCATAATGGAACTTACAGTGAATTACCACCCTCCATTAAACACATCCTTGACAACCTACAAGCAGCCTTCACCCAAAATCACAGAAATCTTTTCCAAAGAACCCTTAGAGCACTAGAAATTCACCTAGTTAACCATGAGGCAGGAAATGTAGTTCTTAAAGGTCAACTTTTTGGCAAAGAGGATACCCATTCAACGGGTATAAGGACCATTTTGAGTACTGATTATGCAAAGCTAAGTCTTAAGACCCAGAGCTTGCTAAAAAGTGTTGTCGCCAACTTGGCCTTTTAAATACAAGTAAGTATTTCGAATTGCAAGGCAATGAATAAATCATTTGACCAGTGGTTCATTCATTTCAGAATATTGGTCACCACCTCAGCCCAGAATCCAGAAAATTCAGATGATCACAATGACATCTATGAAGAAACTGAATGGGCACAACACTTTGGACAGAGTCTTAGAGTCTATGAAAACAAGCATCCTTTTCCTGGACTTTTAGTCAATTATGAAGATGCTTCATCAATAGCAATTGAGGACAGAGACCCTGACTAGCTTTCTCAAATGTTCGAGTATGGTTTTATCAAATTGATTAAACTTACAGACCACAGTCAAGTCAGCCAGTTTTCGCAGATCATTCAAAAGGCTGTTGCAAGAATCAATAGCCCTTCTATTTCAATCAGATGCTGGAGTACCCTCCCAAGGTGGGAGAAAGATAATTGGATGACAGTCTAGCCATCAAAACATGTTGTTCTCATCAACAGATACAGTTATCACCAAGGACAATGGTTCGAAGGAAATTCGCATTTATCCTTCAAAGACCCCTCTGGCCTTGCTTTCCGTTGGGGAAGATTCTTCAACAACCATATCCTTGATGTTATCAAAGACTTGTGGCATAGCTACCATTTCATAGGAAGCGTTGACAGGATCATAGTGTTTGGTCCCAAGCCTTATGACACAGCATTTATTGGGCTACAAAGAGAATTCCCAGACTTATACCCAAGAAGTCTTCATATTCCAGGAAGAGTCCCAGAATATGAACCGCTTTTGTATTGTGGCTTATGCAACCAGTACAGTACATATCATGAGCATAACTGTGAGGACAATCCCCCATAGGACCCAAGTGAGGCTTATGATACTGTCTAAGTCATCTTCCTTCAGCACCAGTCACTGAAGAAAGACAAGTTCAGAGGTTCTGGGTAGCACCAGTCTCTATTCAGAAACAGTTTATATTCAGGTTACTATTCACCTACAGTAACAGTATACTCGCATGAATAGTACCCTCACTCAGCAGATTCTAGCCAGATCACTATTCATCCACAGTACCAGTCACTATTGATGAATAGTTCAACAAAAAAACAAGGGGACAAGTCACTATTCATGAACAGTACCAGTCACTGTTCATCTACAGTGCTCGACACAATAATCCAGAGTTACTGTATGCTTTCAGTGGAAAAGGTTTCCACCTTCAGTAAAAGCATTTCACTCTCCGGATTTTCAACAATCAAGACAAAGGATCCAAGGCTCCCTTCAGCTATATAAGGCAGCTCATATCCCAGTCTTCAACAAGTCCAATTTGGAGGAACTTCAATAGCTCCAGTTTAGCAAAACTCTTCCCTTCTTTTTACAACCCTTAGTCTTGTAATCAGATTGTAGCCACAATGGCAACCCCAGTTTACTTTTGTAATCAGATGGCCTCAGTCGGCCTTTTATCCTTCCGCAACCCTAGGGGTGTATCGGTTCGGTTTCGGTCGGTTTTCTAAGTGTTGGCCAACCGAAACCGAAATTTTCGGTTTGTGAAATTCTCAACCGAAACCGACCGAAGTAATTGGAAATCAATCGGTTTCGGTTGGATTTCGGTTTTGTTCGGTTTTTTCGGACCAAACAGAAACCCAAAAAAAAAAAAAAAATCAAAATCCCACCTTCACCCACAAACTTAACAAATTCCCACATTTTCACAGCAACCAAACAGAATGACAACAAAAACCCAAACCCATAAACACAACACTCAAGATCCTACCTTCATTTACCAAGCACACACCCACAATTTCTCAGCAGCCAAACAGAATCACCAACAAAAACAAAACAAAAAAGCACCAAAAGCAAGCAAAATCAACGGTTCTTACTAGGGCTTTCGAACATGAAAGTGACTATATCACCACCATCATCGGCCTTAATGGTAACAATGTCATCATTTCCCGCGCACTTGAGCATCTTGGCCATGTTGTTGAGGTTCATCCCCATGGACAAGTTATGGTCACAGCGGTAGTGCTCGAAGCCCTCAGATCTGAGAAGAAGAGCCAAGAGTGCCAGGTGGCTGGAATCCATGGCCTGGAGCTAGAACCCGGTGGCGGAGCAGTCGAAGTTGGCGTCATTGACGAGGTCCTTGACTGATTCCCAGACTCCCTTGGAGGACGGCGTAGGGAGGCCGGCGGGTGGAGTCCGGCGTGTGTAAGCCAGCGTAGGAAGGCCGGCGTGTGGAGGCGGCATGCGAAGCGGTGAGAGAAGAGGAGGGCTAAACTCTGAAGAGTGGAGGCTGTGACTCTGTGAGAATGAAAGTACTGGGTAGGGTTTTTAACTTTTGTTTTTATAGTTAAATTAGATTAAGTTTAATTAGGTTAATTAGATATCTAATTAGTTTAATTATACTTACTTATTCTAAAAATAAAATGAATACATGGAAAAGAGGAAAAGGCCGGATCTAATTCATTGATTCCTATCAAACAAGAAAGGGCCAAATCATATAAAAGAAAAAAAAAAGAGGCCCAAATGGTTTTAAAAAAATGAAAAGGCCAAACATGTATGGCAGGCCCATATATTATATATTATATATTTTATGTAAAATATATTATAATATGTCCGGTTCGGTTTCGGTCGGTTCGGTGTATTCAAACCAAAAACCGAAACCGAACTAAAATTTTAGGTTTTTAAAAATTAATAATCGAAACCGAACCGAACCGAAATTTTTGCAACAGTTCGGTCGGTTTCGGCCGGTTTTTTCGGTTCGTCTGTTTTATGCACACCCCTACGCAACCCTATGGCCTCAGTCGGCCATTATCTGTAACTTACCCCCCCTCAGTCGGCCTTTTATCCTTCCGCAATCCTATGGCCTCAATCGGCCATTGTCTGTAACTTACCCCCCTTTTGGTATCAGAGCCGAGTGTATTCTATAAGACCGTTTGGGCATGATTCCTCATGGCAGGAACTCTCACTTCCCATACAGGGATAAAGGAGGGCTCTCCGCCTGCCGGGCATGGGCCAGTGTTATGGGCGCTACCCATGTTGACTCTAATAGGTACCAGTGATATTCCCATAACCGATCCTCATGATCGGGGCATTACCCCCCTTTTGGTATCAGAGCCAAGTTTGGCCGGTCGGTTGTAAGTTACTATTTACATTTTCAATCAAGTTGGACGGCACTGCCGCCATAGTTATCCATTATTTTGTGCATTATTCATTAATTTGATTATGTTATCTCCTACAAGTTTTATTTTGTTTTACATCTATTTTCTGATAACTCTTCCATTATCATTCATTATCTTCTACATCTCTTCTTTGTGATTATCTGTCATTGGTAGGCTAAGCCTCCTTCTTATCCCTCTGTTTATTATTCTGTGTTAACGGTTTAAGCTATTCAGTTATTTCCCAGTTACCTGCTTTTTCTTGTTTCTGTGTTTAGCCCCAAAGTTTGTTGCAGATGTATACTGTTGAGACACGTAAGACCCATATCTGTGCTGTTGATTACCCGGTCAATCCCAGTATCCAATCCCGGTTGTGTTGGTCAGCCCGTTTTAGTCGACGGTAGGCGTTTAAGGTGGTCCCGCAAAGGAAAGGATTGTGGCGTTAAGAGGTAGTTGTTTGCATAAGGAAAGGCCATCGTCTTTGTTGTATACCCTGTTACAGATCTAAGGTTAGATCTAGAAATTTGAGGATAAAGGTGATTAGGTTGTAATTGTTTAAATTGAGCTTTTGATCTAGAATGATGAATAGGTTGTTTAGAAGTAACTCTTCTACCAGTTACAGGTCATCCCTCCCTGAGATCCCCCAAGACGAAGGAATTATCAATTCTGAGTCCTATGAGTTACTAGATCTAGATCTAAAGCTAGGAGATTGGAACATCCCAAAGGTACCTACCCATCAAATCTATATATCTTCATGGTCCTTGAAAAAGGCTTTCAAGACAGATTACCATGTTAAAACTATAGAACAAGTTTACAGCATTAACAAGGAGTACGAGACATGCTACTTGTTACCCTCTTCGGCCCTTAAAGCCCATAAGAAAGATGGACACAATTACCTTCACATAGGTTTAGTCTAGATAGGTGTCAAACCTTTGATCAGAGAAGGGTTGAACAATTCAATCCTCATGGCCCTTAGAGATACCCGTCATATCAGGTTTAATGACAGCCTCTTAGGAACCAAGGAAACCAGTTCAAGTTGTGGACCAGTGCATTTCGACTGTTTTCCCAACTTCACAGTTGCACTTCATGATCCGCATATCATGAAAGTTCTTGCTCTTAACATCAAGACCCATGGAACCCTCATGTTGCAAGGAGTCCAACAGTTAGCCTTGATATACAGAGTTTACTACAAGTGCATCAGGACGAACATGAATGTTCAAGCACTTAACAACAGAAAGGTAGGAGAAACTACTCTCATCCAGTGTGTTGATCCTAGATCCAAGATTCAGGTACCTAGAACCCTGAAATGGACAGAAGTTACCTTCCCCATAGCCTGGACTTTAGAAAATGAGAATTACGCTCATCAGATCCAAAATCCGGCCCAGAACCTGGATCTAGATTTTGTCCAACAACTAGCCGATGGTACGGTTAGACTTAGTTTTGACTAGTCTAGATTTAGAAATCCTTTAGACTATAGAAACCCTTTAGATTTTGATGAATCCCGGTTTAGATCCCCAATAGATCTACACCATAATGAGTCTAGACTTAGATCTCCGATAAATCTACCTAGCAAGAAACCTCCCATCCTTCTTAAGGATAAATCAGCATCCCAGTGTAGCTCGTCCAGACCCTTTGTACCATATCCAAAGTCTAGAAGAGACTTAAGACCTGAACTACAAGCTGTCCAGACTAGATCCCAGGTTAGTACACCCTGTTACACAGCTAGACATGACTCAGTTGTTGATCTAGATGACAACAACAGTCAAAAGCACCCATCACCATCCGGTACAGATTTGGAAGATCCTTTTCAGCAAGAAACTGGAATTGATCACGAAATCATGGTACTGAAGAAAGACTTCACCCCTGATCTAGTAGCCTTAGGCAAAGAATTTGATTCTGAAAGAAATAGAGTCAAAGAAGCCTATAGAGCCAACCACACCAAGGAACAGAAGAAAGAAGTTTTGGAAAAATGGAAAGAATTCATGAAAGAGATATCCAGCAATGTCCCTTTCTTTGAATACTTTGAGAACCATTTTGAATGGCACAAAAAATCTTGTGTTATTACCAAAACCGATTGGACGAAGGAAAGTACCAAGGAAGTAGTGCGATCCAATCATCCACCCTTGGAAGAGATAACCTTTAAACATAAGAAGAAAGATGTTATTACTTCACCTTCCCAAGTTCCTAAGAGTAAGGAAACCATAGTCAAAAGGGTTGAAAACAAGGTTACCCTTCAACTAGAAAACCCTAGCAAACCTATCCAAACCCTTGAAAGACCTCTTGTCAAGTTACCTACAACTAGGCAAGCCAATCTTAGGTCTAAGTACAGCACAGCCTTAGAAATAGTTACCCAGATGTTTAAGGAAGTGAAGAAGGAACCAGTCACCCCTTCACCCAAAACCACCTCCACTAGCAAAAGTCCCCAACAGCTTACTGTTTTGGACATCCACACAGCCTCTAGTAGTTCTAGCAGAACCTCCTCAGAAGACGAAAAGGAGATAGAACCCCTAGAAGGACAGTTTCAAGGTTTAAAACCCCAGATGGCCCCTCTCAAAAGAATATCTAAATACAGAGGAAAAGTATCCCCTAAGCCTTTTCATAGAAAGAAAATAGCCTCCAAGTACTATAGAAAACAGAAATTCAAAGAAGATGATTTCTATAAGAAAGGAAAGTCTAAATCCATAGGAAAACCTATACCCAAAGCATCAGGTAAATGCTACAAATGTGGAAAAAGAGGTCATTTTAGAACAATGTGTGAAGGTAAGACCAAAACCCCTACCAAAACCCTTAGTGACCAAGCCAGCAGAGCCCATACAACCTTAGTTAAGGAAACCAGTAAGACCAAACCATGGGATCAGGAGCCTAAAGTTGACCCCAGTAAAACCAAAACAAAGAAGGAAGTTACAGTTAACGACCTTCAGAGAGAAATCAACGAGACCAAGTCTAAGGTCAGCACCCTTAGGCATGAACTAACCATTCTGAGAGTTGATCAGAATCTCCCTAATCAAAAACTAAACCAGGTTGAACATACTTCTTATCAAAACAATGAGGAAAGAACCCCATTGCAAAAACTTTCTGCTGAAAAAGTTGATAAAGCAGAAAAACCCAATAGAGTTAACTTCCAGAAATGGCACTCCAAAGTCAGGATTGTCATCAGCCAAGATTTCGAATTTGAGGTCATTGCCTTAATAGACTCAAGTGCTGATCTCGACTGCATTCAAGAAGGAATCATTCCCTCCAAGTATTTCAAGAAAACTAGGGAAAGATTAACTTTAGCAAGTGGCGGGAAAATGCAGATTGAATTCAAGATCCCTAAAGCCCATGTTTGTCAAGACAATGTTTGTTTCAAATCAACATTTGTTCTTGTCAAAAATATGACAGATAAGGTCATCTTAGGCAACCCATTCATGTGTCTGTTGTATCCTTTCACTGTGGATAGTAAAGGAATTACTACCCACCCCTTTGACCAACCTATTAAGTTTAAGTTTCTTAAGAAACCAGAACCTAGAGAAATCAGTTGTCTCCAAGATATCTCTGTCACCAGGACCCTTAACCTTATCCAAGCCAAGACCAATCATCTCAACTATCTCCAGGATGACTTAAGATACAAGAGAATTGAGGAACAATTAGCTTGCAAAGACATCCAAACAGAGATCAGAAAGTTTGAAGAAAAACTTAAGCAGGAAGTCTGCTCTGATCTACCCATAGCTTTTTGGCATAGAAAGAGACACGAGGTAGCTCTCCCCTATGTCAAATATTTCCAAGAAAAAGATATCCCTACCAAAGCTCGACCCATCCAAATGAACCAAGAACTCATGGATGTTTGTAGAGCTGAAATTGAGGATCTCCTTAGCAAAGGAATCATCAGGAAGTCTAGATCACCATGGTCATGTCCAGCCTTTTATGTTCAAAAAAACGCTGAGATTGAGAGAGGTGTCCCTAGATTGGTCATCAACTACAAGCCCCTTAACAAAGTTTTAGAATGGGTAAGATACCCTATCCCAAACAAAAAAGACTTAGTCAATAGGCTTAGTAAAGCAAAAGTCTTCAGTAAGTTTGACATGAAGAGTGGTTTTTGGCAAATACAAATCAGAGAGTCTGATAGGTACAAGACAGCCTTCACCACACCCTTTGGACATTACAAATGGAATGTAATGCCCTTTGGTCTCAAAAATGCACCTTCTGAATTCCAAAATATCATGAATGAGATTTTTAATCCATTCTCTAGTCATGCCATTGTCTACATTGATGATGTACTCATCTTTTCAGAATCCCTGAATCAACATTGGAAACACCTTCGAACATTTCTTCAGATAGTCAAGTTCAATGGTCTTGTTGTTTCAGCTCCCAAAATCAAACTTTTCCAAACTAATGTTCGATTTCTAGGTTTTGATATTCGACATGGTGTCATCAAACCCATAGACAGAGCTATCCAGTTTGCTGATAAGTTTCCAGATGAAATCCTAGATAAAACCCAACTCCAGAGATTTTTAGGATCTCTTAATTATATTTCCGACTTCTATCAAAATATTAGGCAGCAATGCAAACCACTTTTTGATAGGCTTCGGACCAATCCATCCCCTTGGACTTCAATTCATACTTCTGTTGTCCAAGAAATCAAGAAATATGTCAAGACACTCCCTTGCTTGGGAATTCCCACTATCAATTCCTTCAAGATTGTCCAGACAGATGCCTCTAACATTGGTTACGGTGGCATTCTCCTCCAGCGTATCAGTCCTACTTCCTCTGAACAGATAGTTTGTTTTCATTCAGGAATTTGGACTCCCACTCAGATTAATTACAGTACTATTAAAAAAGAAAGTTTATCTATAGTACTATGCATTTCAAAATTTTAGAGTGATCTTTTGAATCAAAAGTTTCTAATCAGGATTGATTGTAAATCTGCAAAGCATGTTTTAGAAAAAGATGTTCAAAACATTGCATCAAAACAAATTTTTGCTAGATGGCAAGCCATCCTTTCAATTTTTGACTTTGATATAGAATTCATAGAAGGAACTCAAAACAGTATACCTAACTTCCTAACCCGTGAATTTTTGCAGAGTCCAAACCAAGATGTCCGGGAAAAGACCCGTACAACCCCAACCCCCAAAATTCCCTAAACAGTAAACCCCCAGTAGTACCAGTCAGGCAAAGAACCCTGGTCATATGGTACCATTCTCCCCTAGCCAAGCAAAGAACCCTAGCTCTTCTGTACCTGTGTCACCATCCATAGTCGCCAACCGTTATTTGGTTTCCACTATCCTAAAACCAAACTACAATAGGCCACTTTATAATCAACCTAGTTATAGTTCAGCCTTAGCCACCCCTCCCCCTAAGGCAATCACCCCATATACAGTTGAAGAACCTTTTGGCCCCTTATTACCCCAAAAGCCTTCATTCCCATCCAGAAATGGAAGATCTTCCTATGTTAAGAAACCATTCATCCAGCACGTCTCTTATATTGAACCCCATCTCGTTTATATCACAGATCCACTGGCAATGGCAATGGAAGTCTTACCCACTGAATGACATTTCCTCCCAAAACATCCCGAGAAAAATATCAAGTTCTATAAGAGCATCCTCATCCAGGAAAAATCTGCTCGAATAGAAAATATTATGAACAAGAGAGACCCTTTAATAGTCCTCTACCATAAGTTCATCATCACAGGTTTTGTTAGCTACGAAGAATGGGGGCAACACCCCTCGCTACTCAGATCACTCACAGATCTTAAGTCATATAAAGGCACAGAACTCCAGTATAGTTATTACGACTATATAGACACCTTCGAAAAAGTATTATTCTTCCAGAACAAGAATTATGATCATTCTTGGTTTATCATGTTTGATAAAAAGTTCTCTTGCCCAGTTCCCTTTTGGTTTCTCAAGTGGTGGGAAATGTTTGGCCCAGTTCCCCAAATATTCCCAGAACCATTGCAAGACGCTCTCAGGTACTTTGAAACCAGATTCCAGCCTTCACAGCATGGTTCCCAGTTTCCAGCAATTTTGCATATGACAATCATGTACAGAATCCACTGGATTAGCATGTGGAATTATACTATTAATAAAAATCTGTTAGACCGAGAGTTTTCTGTCAAATGGTGGGACAGTCTCAGAATTGACCAAGTAATCAATTATCTCCACCGAGATTTCCCTCCTCCAGTTCGGAAAGCCATTACCCGGCCATCAAGATCTCAGTCTAGTCTAGACTCCGTCCAGATTGCCGGAAAGACTAGTATGGAACGCAAAGATCTTGCTAACCAGTTAAGAATACAGGTAGAACAATTAGAATCCCAAGAAAGGATCTCTCCTGCCTCCTCAGAAGCCTCCATCAACCAAAATCCATTATTCCAAGACTCCCAAGATCCTTATGATGGATACAATTTGGATGATGTTTAAATCCTTTGGTTAATCTACCTTTTCTCCTTCAGCACCAGTCACTAAGGAGAAACAAGTTCACAGAAACTGAATAGCACCAGTCACTATCCAGAACCAGTTTTGCTACGGTTACTATTCATTTCAGCAACAATCACTGAACATGAACAATAACCGCACTCAACAAGATTCCAGACAGTCTACTATTCATCCACAGCACCAGTCACTGTTTGATGAACAGTATCCAGAAAAGCAAGGGGACAAGTCACTATTCATGAACAGTACCAGTCACTGTTCATCTACAGTGCCCGACACAATAATCCAGAGTTACTGTTTGCTTTCGGTGGAAAAGGTTTTCACCTTCAGTAAAAGCATTTCACTCTCTAGATTTTCAGCAATCAAGACAAAGGATCCAAGGCTCCCTTCAGCTATATAAGGCAGCTCATATTCCAGTCTTCAACAAGTCCAATTTGGAGGAACTTCAATAGGTCCAGTTTTAGCAAAAGCTTCAACTCTTCCCTTCTTTTTACAACCCTTAGTCTTGTAATCAGATTGTAGCCACAATGGCAACCTTAGTAACCCCAGTTTACTTTTGTAATCAGATGGCCTCAGTCGGCCTTTTATACTTCCGCAATCCTATGGGCTCAGTTGACCTTTGTCTGTAACTTACCGCCCTTTTATATATATATAAGTAGAGACCTCATGTGAGAAAGAATGAGGTTTTTTCAAGTGGCGCATTTTATTCAAAAAAAAAAATTTTGAAATATTCTCAAGTACCACATCAAAGATAAGAAAAAATTAAATATTGACTTTTTGTTTCATTTTGTTCAATGTTTCAAGACTTTTCTAATTAAAAATAAATATTCTTTGTATCCTTTGGTTCAATAGTTTAAAACTTTTCTAATTAAAAAATAAATATTCTTTGTACCCTTTAGTTCAATGTTTCAAGACTTTTCATCCCTCACACATACATACAAAACTCTTTGCATTTTAATTCACAATTTTCACCTTTTGCACTTCTACCTCTTTATATATACACACTCATAACTCTTTATGTCATCTCCTGTCCAATACACACAAACCAAAAACGATGTCATTTACTTTCAATCTTTCGACAACACCTACTTAGCTCTAACATTGTTATTTTATTTAATCCTAACCCGTATAAGTTGGCTACAACTAAGGAAGGGGGCATACATTTTATATTGAGTGACAATGGCAATTAAGATTTTGATATTAAGGTCAGACTTTTGGATTTGTAAGTTTTATAAATGGTGTGATTGACTGTAAGTGTTTGAGATGTGTATTTTGTTTTAGAATTAAGGAGAAAGAGAAAGACATATTTTATATCAACTTTTATTCTACAATGTTCCTCAAAAGTTTTTTTTTTTTTTTTTTAATTATTTCTCATTACTTCAATTGAATAATTATAATGGATATGAGTGTGCAATTTATAATTGTTGTTTTTTATGATGAACTCATTACTAATAAAGTTCTATAACAGTTATGCTATAATACATATACAACATTTTCTAAAACCATTGTTATATAAAACATTGGGAAATTCTACCGTACCCCCCAAAAAAAAGGGAGGTACGGTACCCACTAGTAGGTAACCTACTATATCAAGTTACTTTTTTCTCACATTTAACGGTTCTATCACAACATCACATATGACAGTTCTTTTGTCACATTTGGTAGTTCTCTTACTTTTTTTTCACATTTGATGTTTCCATCTTCACATTATGCAGTTCCAATATTACATGTGACAGTTCTTTTGTCACATTCGGTGGTTTCCTTACTTTTTTTCTCATATTTGATGGCTCTATCCTCACATTATGCAATTCCAACATCACATGTGACAGTTCTTTTGTCACATTCGGTGGTTCCCTTATTTTTTTTTCCTCACATTTGATGGTTTCATCCTCACATTGTGCAGTTCCAACATCACATATAACAGTTCTTTTGTCACATTCGATGGTTCCTTTATTTTGTTTCCTCACATTTGACGGTTCCATCCTCACATTGTGCAGTTCCAACATCACATATGCAGTTCCAACATCATATGTGACTATTTTTTTGTCACATTTGGTGGTTCCCTTTCTTTCTTTTTTTTCTCACATTTGACAGTTCTATCCTCACATTGTATAGTTCCAATATCACATGTGACTGTTCTTTTGTTACATTTGGTGGTTCCCTTATTTTTTTTCTCACATTTGAAAGTTTCATCCTCACATTATGTAATTCCAACATCATATCTAACAGTACTTTCATCACATTTGGTGATTCCCTTATTTTTTTTCTCACATTTAACGGTTCCATCCTCACATTGTGCAGTACCAACATCACATTTGACTGTACTTTTGTCACATTTGGTGATTCATTTATTTTTTCTCACATTTGACGGTCTCATCCTCATATTGTGCAATTCCAATATCACATGTGACTATTCTTTTGTCACATTTTGTGGTTCTCTTATTTTTTTTCTCACATTTGATGGTTCCATTGTCACATTCAGCAGTACCAATATCACATTTGATCACATTTTTCTCACATTTGGTGGTACTTTAATTTTTTCTCACATTTGACAGTTCCATTGTCACATTGGGCAGTACCAACATGACTTGTGATTGTACTTTTGTCACATTCGATTGTTCCCTTATTTTTTCTCACATTTGATGATTCTATTGTCACATTGGGTAGTACTATAATCACATTTGACCGTACTTTTTCCACATTCGATTGTACTTGTATTTTTTCTCACATTTGATAGTACCATCCTCAAATTGTGCAGTATCAACATAACATGTGACTGTACTTTTGTCACATTCGGTGGTTCCTTTATTTTTTTTTTCTCACATTTGATGATTCCATTGTCACATTAGGCAGTACTAACATCTAATTTGACCGTATTTTTCTCATATTCGATGGTATTTTAATTTTTACTCACATTTAACAGTTTCATCATCACATTGGGCAGTACCAACATTACATGTGACCGTACTTTTGTCACATTCAATAGTTCTCTTTTTTTTCTCACATTTAATGGTTCCATTATCACATTAAGTAGTACCAACATCATATATGATAGTACTTTTGCCACAAATGACCGAAATGACTTGAAAACTTTAAAATGACTAAAATACCCTCGAAACTTATAAAATGGCCCAAATACCCCTGAAACCCTCTAAAATTACCAGAATACTCTTAAGAACCTAAAAGATTATCAAAATACCCTTAGAATCTAAAAAATGACCAAATGACCCTAAAACCTAAAAGTTGACTATAATGCCATTAAAACCTATAAAATGATCGAAATACCAATAGAACATAATATTAATAAATGACAAAAAAATCCCTAGAGTCTAAAAAATGACCGTAATGCCCTTAAAACCTAAAAAATTACCGAAAACCCCTAAAATCTAAAAAATGACCAGATTACCTTTAGAACCTATAAAACGATCGAAATATTTCAAATTCATTTGGATGGCAACATTTGGATTTGGATTATTTTGAGCCATTGGATTTAAAATGCCCTGATTTGAAATATATTGATTTTCAAATTCCTTGTTTGGGTCTTCTTATACAACAAAGGATTTGAAATTCCATTGTTTGGATACCCAAATTTGAATTTAAGATCATAAAATATTTTTTCCAAATATTTTTTTTCTTAAACCTTCTACATTTTTTGTAACATTTTTAATAAATACATGAGGTAATGAAAATGCCATTGATAACCTAATTGACAAGATAATGAGTAAAAATCTATCATCATAGCCAACTAATAATTTGCTATTAGTAACAACTTGGACTTGCAAAATATGAATTTATCATATTACTAAAAATAATTTTTATTGTTCCATTATAATCATTATCAATGGAGAGGACAATCATAATCAATCTAGATATTATGGACAATCATGCACATTCATGCAAAAGATTATCTTACATGATAAGTCATTTTTTTCTAGGTACAAGACTACACAACATTGTGAAGCCATGAATGCCTTCTTGAATAGATTTTTGGATAGGCAAACTAGGCTTTATGAGTTGTTCCAACAAGTTAATAGAGCACTTACACGTATTAAACACAATAAGGTGGGGGTAGATTTTACTTCTAAATATATTAAATCTATTATGATTACTAGGTTAGTTAAAATTGAGAAGAATACCACTAATATATTGACAAGGGAAATATTCCATATGTATATGCCACAATTTGTTTACTAAGAAATCACTTTTCCATAAATTCACATATTAAATAACAAAATTCACTAACTCTGTTTGTACATGCTGTAGATGATCCAAAGAAATCAGACCACCTACTTGCACTTGGATCTAAATATGGTAATTTTCATCTCATAATATTTATAACTTGAGTTGATATATAACTCACTTTCATGAACTACAAGCCGGTCTCTTGTTGCAAAGTATCTAAAAGAAGCAGACAAACTATAAAGAAATCCATTTTTAAAGGAAAAAATCCACTACAATGTGTCTTGTTCACATCTATATTTGAATACCATCATGGCAACAATTGAAAAAGAGACAATCAAAAGCATGTGCATTTCTGGATCATTCATTCTTAAGTTCTCAACAGGGCAACTTCTAACTTGTAGCAATTTCTTATTATCCATTCTTCAACTCCACTAGCAACAGAAATATCTACATTTACATGATATAACTATTAGAGCTTGAAAAAAAAGGAGATGTTCATAAGAGCAAATCTCTTTGCATAGAGCCTTAGATATTTATTTATATAACTATTATTATTCAAGAACTTTGGCTCATCTAGCTCAACTTGACAATATCAGCAAATTCAAAATCATATATAATAAGTTTATTAAATAAAAAAAATCTATTAAACAACAACATGCTAAAAAAGGATATAATCATATAATGAACCTTTGAGAGGTTTCTTATTATTTGAAAGTTGAGTAATAATGTAAATGATTGTGGGTGCACATCAATGTTTCAGCTCTGTTTTAGAGCTTGGTCTTGTTACATGGACTTCAATTGTATGAGCCAATTCTTCATCCTACCCCTGCAAAATGATTTAACTTCGTATTAAATGTAAGTTTTGAGTAGGAGAGAAAAAAGAGAAAGAAAAAGATGCTATGCCACTTCAGCAAGACACTATCCAAATAAAATTATCAATCTCCTATCTATTATTTGCATCAAGATTTGATTGAAAATTTTTCAATCTTTTACTCCATGATTAAGTAAATTAGTTAGTTAAAATTGCATAAGATAGGTGCACTAGCTCCACTAGGCTACTACAAAGCTTATAGAACAAAACATCAAACACATGGTGTGCATTTTTAGAACAAATCATCAATTGTTGTTCAAAACTCCCAAATGCAACAACCAAAAGTAGATCTCCCACAAGCCATCATATATCCACCAAATAAAGGAAGAAGAAAAAGAACTAACCTCAGGTTGCTACAGTTTATCAAGCAAACAATAGGTTGCTACAATTTATCAAACAAACAATAGGTTGCTGTAGTTTATCAAAAAACCCTCCGATTGCTGTAGTTTATCAAAAAAAACCTCAGGTTGCTGCAGTTTATCAAAAAACACTCAAGTTGCTGCAGTTTATCAAAAAAAAAAAAAAAAAACCTCAAGTTGCTGCACTCAATGAGTGGAAGAGACTCAAGCATCTCCAAAACCATGAAATACGAACCTGGAAAACTCAATCAAATTCAAAAACTAAGGAGTAATCATGTTTGTTATATTTAAAGGCCAAAAGAAAAAACAAAAAATAGTAAGACCCAGATGAAATATTCTTGACTTGGAGAACAAAAACAACCTACAGATTAGACAAGAACCGGTTTAAAATGAAAACAAAAGATGGGGTTCACTATCTCTTTCAAAGTCTATGACTCTATATTACTTGAATGAAAGTTAAAAAGTTCTAAACCACACAATGACCACAGAGTTTTTAAGTTTTAACAAAACAGAAATAAAGCATGCTTATACATGTTTAGTCATTCCCCCAAACACCTAGCACGTATGCCCACTAAAACATTGCAACTTAAATAACACAAAGTTATAAACTTTATAGTGTGTACAGATAAATACATAGTAATACATACAAGTTGGACTAAAAGAAACACAAATTAAATGGAGGATATTTGACCCCAAAAAATAAAGAAGCCTACTAAATTTAAGATTTTATTCTCATAGTTTACAAACTTACTAGGGGTTTGCAAAAATAAGAAAGAACAACAACCAAAGTGATACTGACCTCTTTGTGCACCCAGACCAAATCAGTTCTGCTCATCAGGAACTAAATTAACCAAATCTATGCATAGAAATGAACATTATAAAACAACAGTAGAAATTACTTATGAAACCACAAATGAAATTTGATATTAACAAATCTTAGTAATAAAAGTAACATGTTATAGAGTGATTTCAACAAATAGAGAGGAAAAGGATTAAAAATCAAAATCCCAATTTGAATACCGAACACAGAACACAGTATAGTTTGTACTCAACTTCTGTATATTGCGTTAAACTTAAGCCTTTAGACTTTTCTCTTTTTCTTTTATAGGGAAGCAAAGATGCTGACAATAAATTTAATAAATAATATACACTCCTTCTCCCTCCTTTCCACATTGTGGTTCAATCATCCAACAATGTTAGTAAAATAATCTTGAATGAAGGATTTACTACAACATTAAGTTTATGAGACTTAAATTACTCTTCAAGGCTCAAGGGCCACAACATACAAGAACAAAAGGATCTAGATTGTAAGGCATTTCAGACTCTGAAATGGTCACATCGGAAATACAATTTCTTCTTACCGTATATTCTCAATCATCATTTATTAACCATAATTAACACAATATATACATCAACTACACAATTAACAAAAACCCTAAAAAAAAAATCAAATATATTACCTAAACTTATTTACAAATAAATTTACCTAAAACAAAACAATTATTTTGAAAAAAAAAAAAAATCAGGAATAAAATAGAATGCTTACAACAAATTCAAAAAAGCGTAGAAAAAATCTAGATGCTCCAACAGTAATTTTTTTCTGAAACCCTAGACTTCAAATCAGAAAAAGAAAATTATCAAAACCAAACAACTGAATCAGAATTAAAATCAATCTGAATCATCACAAAGAAGCTAAGAAATCAATTCGAAAAACCACAGCAAATAAATAAATAAACATCTTCTCAAATGCTAAAAAAAAATGATCAACAATGACAATGGTAGATGATCTGAAGGTGGAACATCGCTTGCCTGGTCTCTCGTTCATCTTCTTGGCCCTTTTTTTTTTTTTTAAACCAATCATTCGTTCTCTGTTTCTTTCTTTTCTTTTTGGTTTTTATTTATACACTACCCATTCAGCCGGTAATAGGTTTACTACTTAATTTAAACTAGTCGCTAACCCGTGCGATGCACGGGATAGTTAAATAAAATTATAATTAACCAACCTCATGTTGAAAAAAAAAAAAAAAAAAAAAAAGGCTAAAAGAATTAGTGAGAGACAGATTTGCCCACCAAGAATTTAAAAGAAAAAAAGATTGAGAAAGAAAAAGAATGTGTAATGTTACGTTAAAAGTGTAACGTTGGAAACTAAAGCAACATTAAAGACAATGGGGAAACTATTTGCAAAGAGGATTGCAACCTTTGTATGTTTACTTGGCTCAAGGCCAAAATTCAAATCCAATTTGGCAAAAAAAAAAAAAAAAAAAAAAAAAAAAAAAAAAAACATACAACAGCCTCACTACACAAATCCACTTTTTGCTCTAATTTATTTTACAAATCATACACTATCAATAATTCAATAAACACTATTGCTAAATATGCTATTTACTGAAACAAACTTGATGTAAAGCCAAACATTGGGCTTTCAAGGGGTTCAACAAATAAATTTTTAGCATTTTGAAAAGATGATTGACAATAGCTTTTGAAACTTGAACATTTGTTTTTATAAAGAATATGCACAAATTGTGAATGGTTTTCATGTATATAGCTAATTTAAAAAGAAAAAAAAAGTGTGAACAATCAAATTATTATTAAGTAATTGTTTGTATTTATCTCAAAAGTCATACCCTTGTATAAATACATTAACTATTTTATATATACATATATATTATCGCCTATAACTTTAAACTTTAAACTTTCAAAAAAAAAAAAAAACACGGTAAAACTTTAAACTTTTTTTTTGATACCAGACAGAGCTTACAACACAAAATTTGAAGTTTGTCTTGCTATCATATTAGCAAGTTCCCTACATTCAGTTAGTACATAGTCTGAAGTTTTCAAAAAAAACACGGTAAGACTTTAAACTTGACAGCCACAAGTTTTATTTTTCGATGATGTAGTAAACGTAGTCGTATCTCGTCCATATTAGTCATCCAAAGAAAGGGCGCAGAAGGAGCATGGTTGTCCATGACAACCTCGTCCAGGACAACCTCGTCCGTCCATCCTTAAAGGACGGACGAGGTTATTGCACCCCAAACGCTTTGAGGTGCAATAACCACCAGGCATGAGAAAGTCGAACCAGTATAAGTCAAGTCCAACAAACCGTTGCGGAATGCAGATCCAAATAATGTAACTTCCATGGCGGTTATGGAAGTTACCTCCGAATCTTTCGAACTCCTCAACAATAGGAACGGTTACCAAACAAGTAACCGTTCCCCGCATGCTATATAAGCACTCACCAACGAGAGGGTAATTCATTCAGAGACTTCCACAAAAAACATATATACTTCCTTTTTACTTGAGATTAGGGGATCGACTGACTTTATCATTGGAGGACCTTTGGCCGGCCTCCACCGGTCTCCTCTGACTTTGTGTTCATCTTTTCAGGATATTCCAAGTAACACAGATCATCAACGTTCGAGACATTCAGCCTTATTGATTTCCTTGTGTTCATCAGTTGGCGCCGTCTATGGGAAACAGTTTTGTTAGATTTCATCTTCGAGTTCTACAATTCCTTTCTCTAACAAAAAGGCTGCAATGGTTCGGACAAGATCAAGGGCTACTAGTCCAGGCCATCAAGAGAGTAGGGATGCCTTTAGCAATCCTTACCACGATCGTCAATCTGCGCCTGCAGTCCCACCATATTCTGTTCAACATGTGCAATCCATGGCAGCCGCTATGGCAGAATTAACTCGCCAGAACCAAGAACTGACAAGGGAGATTAATCTCATAAGGCAGCAGAATGAGGCATATGGAGAAGAACAAGGCCAGAGCCAGGGAGATGGAACCGTTGAGCCTGAAAGCCAATCAAGGGGCACCGCATCAAGAAGGGTGCCACATTTGGAAAGAGAGATTGACCAGATGAGGAAGGTTATGGATGAGATGCGGGAGAACATGAGAAGAGCAAACCCCGTAGAGGATCTAGTTCACCGGACAGACTCCCCCTTTACAGCTACCATCAATGGTCACCCCTTGCCTCCAAAATTCAAGATGCCTTCCTTAGATTCGTATGATGGAACACGTGACCCATTTGATCACATTGCCACTTTTAAGACTACGATGCACCTTCAAGGGTTCTCTGATGAGATTATGTGCAGAGCTTTTCCTACCACTCTCAAAGGACCGGCACGGGTATGGTTCAGCAAAATACCTCCGAATACAGTGGGTTCGTTTGAAGAATTAAGTAAGTTATTTGTCAATAATTTCATAGGGGGACAGAGACACAAGTGTTCCTCATCTAGCCTGTTAACTATAGAGCAGGGGGAGAATGAAAGTCTGCGGTCCTTTATCACTCGTTTCAACAGGGAAGCCCTGACGGTGGATGAAGTGGATGACAAACTACTCTTGGCGGCCTTTCACAATGGGGTAAATTCTGATTTGTTCATCCACAAGCTTTATGAGAAGGAACGTCAATCCATGGCTGAACTCATCCATTCAGCCCAGAACTTCATGAATGCAAAAGACGCTATCATAGCTAAGAAGAGGAAGAGAGTTGAGAGAATGAAAGTGAATCCCATGCGTCACTTCGAGCAGGGCCCTCGTCCAAAAAAGGGACGGACAGAAGATAAAAAAGACCGAGATGGTAAAAAGGCTGGTCCATCAGCACGGAGTCAGCAATACACACCACTGAACATGCCGCTCGAGCAAGTCTTCATGCACATTAAGGACGATCCTTCCTTGAAATGGCTGGAGAAAATGAAAGGAAACCCCAATAAGCGCAATAGAAATAAGTATTGTCGCTTCCATAGAGACCACGGGTATGACACGGATGAGTGTTTTGATCTAAAGCAGCAGATTGAGAATCTTATAAGGCAGGGAAAGTTAAGGAGTTTCTTTGGACGAGACCATAAGGACGAGAAATTGAAGGGTAAAGTAGAAGAGTCGTCACAACCACCGCTCGGAGAAATCAGAGTTATCATAGGGGGAAGTTTAACAGGCCAATCGTCCAAGTCCAAGAAGACATACCTGAAGGTAGTGCAAAGCGTTCAACTCTCTGGACGAGCGCCCAGAGCAAGGACCATGGACGAGTAAGCCATCACATTCACGGAGGAGGACGCTGAAAGAATTCACCATACTCACGACGATGCTATCGTCATTACCTTGCTTATTGCTGACTACATGACCAGAAGGGTACTGGTGAATAATGGAAGCTCGGCGGACATTTTGTACTTTCCAGCCTTTCAGCAGATGAGACTAGGACGAGACCAACTTTGTCCAGTGAATTCCCCCCTGGTAGGTTTTAGTGGAATGAAGGTGCAACCTGTGGGTACTATTACATTACCAGTGGTAGTGGGGGCATATCCACAGCAAATCACCAAAGACGTGAATTTTCTTGTGGTAGACTGTTCATCCTCCTACAACGCCATAATTGGAAGGCCAACTTTAAACAGTTGGAAGGCTGTTACATCTACTTACCACCTGTCGGTCAAGTTTCCAACAGATTATGGAGTAGGACAAGTACAAGATAACCAACTAGCAACAAGAGAATGTTACCTGGCCATGTTGGCCACGGACGAGCAAGTTCAGACCATGAATATTGAAGAAAAGAGAATTGTGGCAGAGCCCACCGAGGTGTTAGAAGATGTTTCCTTAGATGAGAACAACCCTAAAAAGTGCACCAGGATTGGGGCAGATCTAGAAGAAAAGATTAAGAAGGACCTCGTCCAGTTTTTGAAGAGAAACACTGATGTATTTGCTTGGAGTCATGAAGATATGCCGGGTATATATCCTAGTGTCATCACCCATCGTCTAAATGTATGTCCTTCCTCCAAGCCAGTACGACAAAAGAAAAGGGTGTTTGCCCCTGAGAGAGATAATGCTATTAAAAACGAAGTTCAGAAGTTGATGGCAATGAAGTTTATACGAGAAGTGTACTATCCAGATTGGTTGGCCAATGTAGTAATGGTCAAAAAGGCGAACGGCAAGTAGAGGATGTGTGTAGATTTTACTGATCTAAACAAAGCTTGCCCCAAGGACAGCTATCCATTGCCACGCATTGATCAACTGGTGGATTCTACTGCAGGCCACAAATTACTTAGTTTTATGGATGCTTTCTAAGGATACAACCAAATAAGGATGGACGAGGCTGACCAAGAGAAGACATCCTTCGTTACTAGTCAAGGCTTATTCTGTTATGAAGTGATGCCCTTCAGCTTGAAAAACGCTAGAGCAACATACCAACGACTAGTCAACCACATGTTCCGCCCTCAGATTGGACGAAACGTAGAAGTCTATGTGGATGACATGTTGGTGAAAAGCCTGGACGAGGGAAAACATCTGAACGACCTGCAAGAGACCTTCAATACACTCAGGCGGTACAGTCTGAAGTTAAATCCTAGCAAGTGCGCTTTCGGAGTAGCGTCGGGAAAATTTCTTGGATTCATGGTTTCACACAGAGGGATCGAGGCAAACCCGGAAAAGATTAAAGCCATTCTAGATATGAAGCCTCCGCAAAATATTAAAGAAGTCCAGTCTCTTACCGGGCGAGTTGCTGCCCTCAACAGGTTTGTTTCTAAAGCTACTAACAAATGTTTACCATTTTTCAAGGTTCTAAAAAAGCATTTGATTGGACGGACGAATGCCAAAGAGCCTTCCAAGACTTGAAGACGTATCTCGTTACGACTCTGTTGCTGAGTCCGTCCGTGATGGGAGAAGAGTTGTTTTTATACCTGGCAGTGACCCCACACGCCGTGAGCTCAGCATTGATAAGAGAGGAAGGAAAAGTACAAAAACCGGTGTACTATACTAACCGGGCATTGAGAGGAGTGGAAGGACGATATCCGCTAATAGAAAAGCTAGCTTTCGCACTTATCACAGCTTCCAGGAAGCTGAGACACTACTTCCAAGCCCATGTAATTAATGTTATGACAGACCACCCGCTCAAGAAAGCCATGAACAAGCTGGAAGCCGCAGGACGATTGATCCAGTGGGCCATCGAACTCAATGAGTTTGACATCTGATACCAACCAAGGCATGCTATAAAGGCTCAGGCCCTGGCAGACTTTATTGCGGAGTTCACACCAAGCTGTGATGACATAGAAGGAATGGAAGACAGTAAGAAATGGGTCGTTCATGTGGATGGTTCGTCCACACAACATGCAGGAGGAATAGGAGTGGTTTTGCAATCCCCTGAAGGAGATAAATTGAAGCATAAGATCCGTCTGCAATACCAAGCAACTAACAATGAAGTTGAGTATGAAACCCTCCTTAAAGGGTTGGAACTGGCTAAGTCCGTGGAAGCGAAGTCAATACTCGTCCAAGGAGATTCTCAATTGGTCATGGGCCAAATAAATGGAACGTATGAGGCAAAGGAAGGACGAATGAAAAAATACTTAGAAAAAGTGTTGCGGCTTGTGAAGAAATTCAAGGAAGCTAACTTCATTCAAATCCCAAGGGAAGAGAACGTGGAAGCAGATAGTTTAGCGAAGGAAGCCTCAGCGACTGGAGCCATGGACGAATTCGATGAAGTTCAATACATCCCAAGTATAGATCTCCCTGAAGTACAGCAAATAGAGAATGAAGAAAATTGGATGACCCCAATAGTATCATACTTGAAGGACGGGAGGCTTCCGGAAGGGAAGAATGACGCCAGAAAACTCAGGGTTAGAGCAGCCAGGTATGTCCTTATGGACGTAGTTCTGTACAAGAGAGGCTTTTCTCAACCTTATCTCAGGTGTCTGGCTCCGGACGAGGCGAACTATCTGTTGAGGGAAGTCCATGAAGGAGCTTGTGGAAATCATTCGGGAGCCAGATCACTCATCCACAAGGTCGTCCATGCAGGGTATTACTGGCCAACTGTCCAAGTAGATGCAAAAGCTTACGTCAAGGTATGTGACCAGTGCCAACGATTTAGTAATGTTCCCAGACAACCATCAGAATATCTCACCCCAATGATGGCCCCGTGGACTTTTGCTCAATGGGGCTTAGACATCCTGGGTCCTTTTTCCCTCGGAACCAAACAAATGAAATTTTTAGTGATGGGGATAGACTATTTTACCAAGTGGGTGGAAGCAGAACCCTTAGCAAGTATCACGCAGCAGAACATAAAGAACTTCGTCTGGAAGAACATAGTATGCAAGTTTGGGGTGCCCAAAGTACTAGTATCTGATAATGGAAGACAATTCGACAATGCCCTTTTCAGGGATTTCTGTGAATACTTTGGAATCCAAAATCATTATTCCTCCCCAGCCCACCCTCAAGCAAACGGTCAGGCCGAAGTTGCAAACCGATCCTTGTTGAAAATAATCAAGACTCGCCTTGAAGGGGCAAAGGGAATATGGCCAGATGAGCTACCTGGCGTCCTATGGGCATACAGGACGACAGTGAGAACCCCTACGGGGGAAACACCTTTTAAGCTAGCCTATGGGAGTGAAGCGGTCATACCTGCGGAAGTGCACATGGCTAGCCATAGGGTGATGTCATTTCAAGACCAGGATAATGAGGAGCAGCTCTGCTTGAACCTTGATCTGGTAGACGAGGTAAGGACGGATGTAGAACAAAGCACGACAAGGTACAAAAACCTCATGGCTAGGAGATATGATGCAATGGTGAAGCCAAGACGATTCAACATAGGAGACCTCGTCCTGAAAAGGGTTTCTTTGGCAACCAAGAACCCAGCTCATGGGAAATTGGGACCTAATTGGGAAGGACCCTACAGAGTTGTCAACTATAAAAGACAAGGATCCTACTACTTGGAGGCCCTGGACGGGAGAAAATTGGAACATCCTTGGAATGTTGAACACCTGAGGAGATACTACCAGTAAAGTGCCACCCTGAATAAGTAGTTCTGGACAAAGACTGAAGCCCGCTCTTCTATTTATTTGTCTGCATGTTTTTAATAGTATTTCATTGTTATTATGGTGTGATTATGGACGAAGTTATGGTTTGTATTTATTTTCACAATAGGCATTGGCTTTTTAGCACATGCCTCGTCTGTGAACAGTGTTTGTGGAATATACATAATGTTGTGTAAATCCCTGATTTCCATACTTCTGTACAAATCAACCAACGAGAAGGATAAAAAGCTCGAGACGAGAAAATTCTCTGAACGTGGAGATGTAATGCCAATAAGCTTCCCTAAGGGTAAAGCAAAATCAAGGCACGCTCGTCCAAAGCAAAGGGCGAGGTAAAGACTGTACCTTGAGCAAATCACAGTATGCCCAAGGCATACTCGTCCATATAATGGACGAGGTAAAGCATAATGCATATCCAGACTATACCTTGAGCAAATCACGGTAAACCCAAGGTATACTCGTCCATATAATGGACGAGGTAAAGCATAATGCATATCCAGACCATGGACGAGAAGCTCAAGGTATACTCATCCATATAATGGGCGAGGTAAAGCATAATGCATATCCAGACCCAAGGCATACTCATCCATATAATGGACGAGGTAATGCATAATGCATATCCAGACCATGGACAAGGAAATGCATAGACGAGTGTTTTAGACTCGTCTAAGGAACCTACTGAAACAATCCAGTACATGGACAAGCAAAATGCAGGGTCTTATCCTTGCTTAACACGACATTCATTCAAGTCTAAGGACGAGTAATGCTGATAATTACTGTTTCATATAGACGAATTACACATGAAATTCCAATGAAAAGGGTAGAAGTATATATGAAATATGGACGAGTTAAGCATGAAGTCTTATATATGGAAATAGAAAGTTTTGTCCATGCATATATAAAAGAAAATTAACAACATTCATTCAATTGTTTTAAAGGGCGGACGACCAACGTCCAAACACCCTTACAAAAGTACTAGTTTAATAACTCGTCCTAAAAACCATGGACGAGCCTAATATATTCGAGTTACATTAAAAGGTCTCAAAACTAAGGACCAAACAAAAACAAAAAGTAAAAATACAAAGTTTAGTAAAAACTCGTCTTCAAGCAGGGGGGGCATTCACCTTGGGATCTTCTTTGGACGGCTGGGTAGAAGCATCGTCCTCCACATTAACGTCCTCAAAGCTGGTTTGAAGAAGAGAACTGGTAGCAGCATTCAAATTAAGCTTGATAGAGCTGAAGTCCACTTCAGGGAAGTTCTCAACAGCGTCCAACTTGAAATCCTCAAAACCTGCTGCGTAGTTACGATCCAACAAGTCTGTGAATTCTTTGGACGCCTTAAACTCCGCGACCACCTCTTCTTTCGTCTTGGAGAGAAGAGCACTCAGCTAGTCATTCTTCTTTTGCGTATGATTAAAACGAGTATCTTTCTCCACTGCATCAGCTCTCAACTCCTCAATCAAATTTTTCCACTCCATTGCCTTCTCCTTAGCCTTGGCAGCTATCCCAGCCCATTTCTTATTCTCGTCCTTAACATTTTGGATTGTCGTCTCCAATAAGACCCTCGTCTTATCCAACTCAGTGGCTTGCCTTGACGTTGCGATGAACTTGGACATAGCCTATAAGGGATGGACAAAAATGCTGGGTTAGACGGCAAAAAATCATGAAATGATAAAGACGAGACGAGAGTAAGGTTACATACCTTAAAAAGATCATGAACACCTGAGTGTTCAAAATCCTTCAGAGATATGTCGTAACAAACATTTATGTCTTCATCCTTCACAGCATCCTTGAAGTGTTCCCAAGCCAAGTCCTCGTTTTCAATAATGTTCAAGGGAACCTTTAGAGGAGGCTGGGACGAGACAGATGCAGTCGTCTTAGGAGGGGTCTTGGTCGGAGTAGTCTCAATTGGCGTGGATACATCCACATCAACTATTTGGACGGAGGGTTGGGACTGAGAAAGGTTAGGCTTAGCTACTTTGGACGACCCATGCTTAACCCTTTTGTCACGACGGCTGGGGAGACTTCCCAGATCCAAGTTTTTTTGTAGGGATTTCCTTTTGTCCCTAGCAGATGGACGAGCCTGGGATGGGATCTCAGGACGATTATCCCCAACTTCTGGCTGAATTTGATTTTGGGTCTCAGGACAATCCCCTTCACTTGCCACCTCTTTTCCTTTGTTTCCTTTCATTGTTGTCATTCCTAAAAAAAAAAAAAAAGGAGAAAAGGGGAGAACTTTTTAGAACTAAAACAAAATATGTGTAAAGCAAGTTTTGAATTTGAAACTTACTTCTCCTTACTGTAATCTCGTGTGCAAGTGCCTCTTCAGAAGGATCAGGGCCTAATCCCCACTTAGCAAGTCATTTAAGCGTCACCAAAGAATGGAAATCCCTGTCTGCGTGCAGACGAGCTCTGTAGACGCGGTCACGATGAAACTTGCTAAGAGAAGGTCGTCCAACAGCTGTAAAGGAACAAGTAAAAGTTAAGCACGAATGAAGAGGATATATATATATATATATATATATAATAAAAAAATAAAAAAAATAAAAAAAAAAGGGGAGAGACTTACCCTTAGGACGAAGGTTCCCTAGGTCCCTAGTATAACGACCAAATGAGTCCCGGCCAAAGTCCATAGGATTCCCAGCCCAGAAGCCAAAGACGAAGAAAAACTCTATTTTCCATTTTCTCTCAGACGAGGGCAGGGACCTAATCAGTCTACAATCTTTGCCCCTGGCTATGAACTGGTAAAAGCCAAGGGACTGATGAATTTCTGAGGGTTTATAACAGTAAAGGAATTAGTCTACAGTAAGAGGACGGTCCCCTCTGAATACCTCCCTCCACAAAACTTGCATAGAGATGATCAATCTCGATGCGTTAGGGTTGAACTGACATATTCCTAAACCTAACCTAATTAATAACTCCCTAGTAAAAGCATTCAAAGGAAACCTTAGACCCCCCAAAAGATAAGCTTCATAGACGCCTATCCCAAAAATAGAATCACGGCACCATTCTCCATGGACGGGCAACCTAGGGTTAAGCTCGTCTGGGATCTGGTACCATGTCCTAAGATTATTTAGTCTTTGCTCGTCTATTTTAGAAGGGATCTCTACTACACAACTATACATAGTAACCTCTTCCTCGTCCAAAGAGCCAGATGGAGGGACGTTGGACGAGGTGCCCGCCTAAGACCCCGAGGCCTTTCTAAGCTCTTCTTGTATGGCCTCCAAGGGAAACCCAGGGACACCAGAAACATATTCCTCGTCCGTGGAGTTCCTCCCATTCTCGTCTGTGGAATTCCCCCAATTCTTGTCTGTGGAGTTCCCCCCACTACTATTACTGGAGCCACTAGAACTTGTACTCTGACTACTTTCTTCTTGATACTCGTCTATAGCTTTCTCTAAACTATCACTAGACAACATTTTCGAAAAAGTTCAAAAGAGAAACCTAAAAGACGATAGAAGAAGGAATACCTGGCTCTAAGACGAACGAAGGCTATAGACGCGAGGAAACTCCTAGACGAGGCTCTAGACGAGGAATGTCAAAGAAGAAAATCTCGAAAATGTGAAGGGTAATAGAGGAATTCCCCTATTTATAGGCAGCTGACCTAGGCATTTTATACGACACAACCAATCAGGAAGTGACATGTGGCGTTCACCTCGAAAAAATGAATCGACGGGACTTATCGCCAATGAAATGGTGACACGTGGCACGTCAACTCACACCAGTTGCACACATTCAAGGAAGTGACGTTAGGTTACCCCTTCCCTTTAGACGACCTATATGGACGAGGGGGCAACTGATGATGTAGTAAACGTAATCGTATCTCATCCATATTAGTCATCCAAAGAAAGGGCGCAGAAGGAGCATGGTTGTCCATGACAACCTCGTCCAGGACAACCTCGTCCGTCCATCCTTAAAGGACGGACGAGGTTATTGCACCCCAAATGCTTTGAGGTGCAATAACCACTAGGCATGAGAAAGTCGAACCAGTATAAGTCAAGTCCAACAAACCGTCGCGGAATGCAGATCCAAATAATGTAACTTCCATGGCGGTTATGGAAGTTACCTCCGAATCTTTCGAACTCCTCAACAATAGGAACGGTTACCAAACAAGTAACCGTTCCCCGCATGCTATATAAGCACTCGCCAACGAGAGGGTAATTCATTCAGAGACTTCCACAAAAAACATATATACTTCCTTTTTACTTGAGATTAGGGGATCGACTGACTTTATCATCGGAGGACCTTTGGCCGGCCTCCACTGGTCTCCTCTGACTTTGTGTTCATCTTTTCAGGATATTCCAAGTAACACAGATCATCAACGTTCGAGACATTCAGCCTTACTGATTTCCTTGTGTTCATCATTTTTATTTTTTTAATTTGGACACGAATTTCCTCCAAACATGTTTGGAGGAAATGCTGCAAACAAGACACCTGTCACTTAAAGAAGGAGACACTTAAGCTTGGGGTCATGTGCGGTGTGGAGCTGTTAACCCTAACAGCGTTAAAGTCTTCTCCTCAAACACGCCCCTCTTCCTCTCAGTCTCTCACCCACAGCAACAGCCTCACCCATAGATTCTCTCTCATCCTCCTCCTCTACGGCGCGGCGGCTCCACCTATGTTTTTCTCAGGAACCCCAGTCCGACCAGAGAATCACGGCCACTGAGGCCGCCGTCGATTCCGCCTATTCACCCCCTTCCCTCTTCGCCGATTCCGTCTCATTCCCTTTCCCACTCAACCGTTGCCGCCTCTAACAACCTTCTTTCTCTTTGCCATTCCCATCCCGCACCCATATATTCGCCGCCAAGGACCACCACTCCTGTAACTTCAACGTTTCTCAGCTGTTCTGTAATCTTTAGATTTTACTGATGTTTTGGGTATTCATACCTAAACTTTGTTGCTAATTGCTTGACAGGACATATTGATCATTATGCTAGATTGATGTGTGTGATTACATGGAATCGGTCATTTAGAGGGTTACCTAATGTTGATGATGGGAAGGATGACTTTGACTTAGAAGAGCATGAAACTCATGCCACGGTGCTGGATAAGTTGCTAGCCTCGGAGAAGCTATATGATGAAGTGAAGGTATATTGCAGTATTTCTTTTTGCTTTGTTTTTTCACACTTTGTCCTGAAAAAAAGTTGTACCCAGTGCAGTTCCATTTTACATGAACTGATTATTAATTTTTTGCTTAATTATAAATTTATGGGCCTTCACATGTATGCTTGAGCATTTCTTGAGTATAAGTAATGGAGATTTTCTTTAAGTTGATAAGAATTGGTGCACGTAGATAATCTTCTAGTTATTACTTCTAAAAAATAAAAAATAAAAACTTCTAGTTATCTCAGCTTGCTTGTCAATTTGTCATGAAATTGGTGATGTGCTTTAGGGGTATGATGCACAATTTGAGTCTGAGAAACATTTACAGACAAATAACAGTGAAATTGCTAATTGCTTTAGTAGGTATCTTAAGTTAGTTTTCATATCCAAACTTTGGTACTGCAACTTAACTTCACCATTTAAATTCAGCTATGTTATAAGTTGTAATTATGAATATGAGAGCACATTCTGTAATCTGTACATGAGTTTTGCCATTCTAGAAAAGACCCCCCCCCCCCTTTTTTTTATTTTGGTTCAAAGAACTACTAACCATACAAATTGCTTCTTGGAATGCGAATTTTGATTGTTGTTTGTGGGTAATCATTTGCCGTTTGGCGTGGTGGTGTCCAAGGACAAGTTATTTGGCAAAGGAATATTGAAAATGTCGTTTAATCATCTTTCCTTCAATTTCATGTTGTTTACCATCAAATCTCATTGTCTTTTTACGTTTTTTTTTTTTTTTTTCAGTGATACATTATTCTCTTTTTCATGATGTATTTTAGGGCCTAATGTCATTTACACATTATAATGATAGTTCCTCTTTGAAGCTATATTAGATAAGTTCGGTTGTATTGCTAATGATATGGCTGTTGCAATTTCTGAGCTGGTGAAGCGAGAGGGCTATCAGATTGATAGCTGTTTGGACAAGTGCTCTGATACCACTTGTTGGGAAATTTAGACCCCGGTTGATAGAATTAACAAGTTTTAAACCCAAGTTGTTAATTAGGTTTATTATGAATAAATCTTGTTAACACAAACAAACATCAATTTCATGTCAATAATAAATGCAGCGGAAAAGTAAATAAGACAAGATATGATGACCTAAGAATACCAATGAAACAAACTAGTTTCACAGTAAAAAACCTGGGGGGAAATCTTCCTGAAAAGCAATCCACTATAATGAAAAGGAGTTTTAGATCTAGTACAAAACCTTTGTCCCTAGACTCTACAATCCCCGTAGATGAACTCACAGCAGAAACCTTCTACCGCTTCAGAACCTCTGAACTCTTCAATATATGAACGCCACCCTTTGATGCACGAATCCCAGTACGTGACTAACCAATTACGCGGATCCCAGTACGCGACTTCAATCACCAACTAGAAGAAGATGTTGGCTGCAAAGTTCTTCACTTCATCAACAATGAAGATCAAGAAGCACTTGGTTACAAAACCCTAAGGCGCAAAGACGCAGTAGCTTCTTTCAGAGAGAATAAGACATCGGTCACCTTTTGCATATGTTCTCCTTGTATTCTATTATGTGACGGCCTTTAAAATAAGCCTTATATAGGTCTAGGGTTGTGAGAAAAGAAACTCTACACAACTACAAAAGCCTGGCCCAAAAATCAGATCTGAAGATTCTGATTTACCGTAACCTTGATCGATCGAGAGGTGTCGAGGAGGTGTTGAGCTTTAAACCTCGATAGATAGCTAGGTGTCGAAGAGGTGTCGAGAAGCTGTCGAGGGGACAGGAGCTTTCTCGATCGATCCACCAGCTGTCAAGAAGGTGTCGAGATTGCGATAAGAAACACCTTAAGAGCTCGATAGATAGCCAACTGTCGAGAGGTGTCGAGAAGCTGTCGAGCTATCTGTCCGCAGGTGTCAAGCTATCTGTCCAGCTTTAATGAACAGCTTTTCTTCACTTGTTTCTTGGTCTAATCTTCATGGCTTTAATATTAGACTTGAACAACATGTTTCTTGAAGTATTAAACACATCTTAGATCTACCCAAATACAAGTAAAGTGCGTTTTGTCAAAGGATTAGCCAATTACACAAAATATGTCCTTAACAATCTCCCCCTTTGGCAATCCGTGACAAAACCACAATAAACAAATGAACATATGAGAGAAGTCATAAATCACTCAACTCATACTTACTTGTTGAATACAATAAAATCTATCCTAACACAAACTCTTGAAAACTTTGCAAGAAGATAGTTCATGGCAAGTAGACTTTGACAACCTGTATTTCTGAAACACTTTAAACAAAACTCATCAAGGCATCTTAGTGTGAAGTAGAAATAATAGATTGCGTACAAGTAGAAACATGTGTATAAAGATAGAAAAGAAACAACACATGTAAAGATAGCTGAAGAAGACATACATCATCATATATATATATCAAAGATAAGCATAATGTATGTAAACATGGTCACAAGACCGGTGTACAAGAAGAAGGAAGTAAGCACTCCCCCTAACAAGATGAAACACAACTCCCCCTTACAAAGGAATGTATTTCTCCCCCTAACATGTAGAATCTTAAAAAGAAACCACATAAACCACAATTTCTCCCCCTTTTTGTCATGATTGACAAAGGGTACAAGAAGCTAGAAAGCTTCACCTGAGAAACATAAAGATGATCAAGGATGATCAAGGAGGCACAAGAAATTCATATAAATGCATGAATGTAATGAAACAATATGCTATGGATGACAAGCTAATAGAAAGATGCAAAACATGTGAAAAACAAATCTCTCAACAAGAAAAATGTTATGCACATAGATCCCAAAACACACACACACACTAAACAAGTCTAACCAATTTTATATTTTCAAAAACAAGTCAAGACTGTTTAGTGAGCATACATTAACACATGTAAAACCTTGTGATGGCCAAATCACATTGTACCTGCACATGTATCAAGAGTAGCAAAGAATATTGCGTGTTGTGTATGAAAAACATCGCAAGATTGCATAAGTGTATACAAGTTATGACGATTTGAGATATGAGAAAATCACTTTAACTCACACACAATCATAACTGTTTGATGGAGACTATCACCTTCGAGGTACATCCTATAACTCCCACATCTCCTAGAAAACACGCTTGCAATCATATTTAAAGTATTTTTGATCTTTTTTCTTTTCATTTTCTTTGCATATTTTATTTAAGCAAATCATACATGGGCATATGAGAGAGAGAAAAGAAAATACCCAATGATGGTAAGCATTTGACATTCTAATTTTGCTATGCCGAAGCACACAAATGTCATTGACACTGCACTTTTGCTATGCCGAAACATACAGGTGTCATTTTATGATTGGTGGGCAACAGTGGTGAGATGGTTATTAATGCCTTTCTCTTAGGATTTTCTAGTCATTCCTGTCAAAAAGAGTGATATGAGTGTTAAGTACAAGAGATAACTTAATCTTACTCATCGCAAACAAGAGCCACAAAACTCACTTGCTTAGTTGTGCATAGAGATGCTCATCTAAGCTACAAGCGATACAAAGTTTAGAAAACTTTGTTTCAATGGTCATCCAAGGTACACAAGTACCAATGTACACAAAACACTCACTGTTTTTGTATTTTTCTGATTTTTCTCTTTTTTATTTTTATTTTGAAAACAAAACAAAATAAAAACTAAACAACCAAACAAAAATAGACAAATAACATGAAAGCATGAAAGAAAGATGCATATGCATGAAGACATGATAGAAAAATGCAGATGCATGAAAGCATGATTCCAAAAACAGATAAGAAATCAAGCAAAGAGAGTCATACTATAGATAGAAATAATTAAAGCAGAGGACAAACAGAAAAGACAGTTAAGTCTTAGGCTCCTTTCTCACCCACACAGCACGAGTCTTTGGCCGTGAAGATGAAAAAGCACGTATCCTAGTATGTCTACTAAAGGACATAGAAGAATTGAAATTTTCCTGAAATTGAGTTAAGAAGCTCAAGACTTTTAATAACTCTCCAAACAAAGGTGTAGGTCATTGAGAGGAAACCTGTGACCGTTTGGACAATTGCTTATGAGGATACAACTTAAAACAATTAGGACGAATGTGTCCAGAAACACCACAGTGGTGACAAACATGAGCAGTTTTCGAACTACTATGCTTCCTAGAAGGAGGTCTAACCTTAGAGGTAGACAGAGACCTCAACTTAGGACAATTTGGCCTAATATGACCAACAATATGACAATGATGACAAATGGGGACAAATTCAGATTTTTCATTCAACCTAGGAGCAGTTTTAGACATAGATTTAGAAACATCAGCGTTAACATCAGATTGTTTACCTTTGTCTATCCTAGCAATATTAGCCTTCAACTCTTGATTATTCCTTTTAAATGGAGGAATATAAAAATCTTTTTCTTTTAAGTTAGGCTCAACAACAAGTTTGGCACTAGTTAATTTTTCAACTTCAGTTTTAAATTCAACTAGTTGCTCTTCCAAACTCTTAATTTTGTCCACCTGAGATGAAATTTGATTTTTAAAATTCTCATTCAAATTATTGGCTTCATCCAATTTTGCAATCAAATCATCTTTTTCAATCTTGACCTTTTTAAATTTAGCTTTTAATTTTGTAGAACATTCAAGAGATTTCATACAAAAATTATAAAACTTGCAATAGGCATCTTGAACATCATCATCATCATTCAACACAAGATCATGCAAATCAAAACAATCAAGAGTCTCCATGACAACAGGGGTCAAGGATCACACTCAGGAAATTAATCCAATCAGAGTGTACCCGCTCTGATACCACTTGTTTGGACAAGTGCTCTGATACCACTTGTTGGGAAATTTAGACCCCGGTTGATAGAATTAACAAGTTTTAAACCCAAGTTGTTAATTAGGTTTATTATGAATAAATCTTGTTAACACAAACAAACATCAATATCATGTCAATAATAAATGCAGCGGAAAAGTAAATAAGACAAGATATGATGAACCAGGAAAACTAATGAAACAAACTAGTTTCACAGTAAAAAACCTGGGGGGAAATCTTCCCGAAAAGCAATCCACTATAATGAAAAGGAGTTTCAGATCTAGTACAAAACCTTTGTCCCTAGACTCTACAATTCCCGTAGATGAACTCACAGTAGAAACCTTCTATCGCTTCAGAACCTCTGAACTCTTCAATATATGAACGCCACCATTTGATGCACGAATCCCAGTACATGACTAACCAATTGCGCAGATCCCAGTACGCGACTTCAATCACCAACTAGAAGAAGATGTTGGCTGCAAAGTTCTTCACTTCATCAACAATGAAGATCAAGAAGCACTTGGTTACAAAACCCTAAGGCGCAAAGACACAGTAGTTTCTTTCAAAGAGAATAAGGCATCGGTCACCTTTTGCATATGTTCTCCTTGTATTCTCTTATGTGACGGCCTCTAAAATAAGCCTTATATAGGTTTAGGGTTGTGAGAAAAGAAACCCTACACAAATACAAAAGCCTGGCCCAAAAATTAGATCTGAAAATTCTGATTTCCCGTAACCTCGATCAATCGGGAGGTGTCGAGGAGGTGTCGAGAAGCTGTCGAGGGGACAGGAGCTTTCTCGATCGATCCACCAGGTGTCGAGATTGCGATAAGAAACATCTTAAGAGCTTGATAGATAGCCAGCTGTCGAGAGGTGTCGAGAAGCTGTCGAGATATCTGTCCGCAGGTGTCGAGCTATCTGTCCAGCTTTAATGAACAGCTTTTCTTCACTTGTTTCTTGGTCCAATTTTCATGGCTTTAATACTAGACTTGAACAACGTGTTTCTTGAAGTATTAAACACATCTTAGATCTACCCAAATACAAGTAAAGTGCGTTTTGTCAAAGGATTAGCCAATTACACAAAATATCTCCTTAACAATAGCTTTTCTCTTGAAGTGTCTGTACCTCCAATTATCCTTGAAAATGAACACTCAGTTAGGTAAGAATTGTTGACTTGCTAATGTTGTAGAATCTCTGAGCATGTGTCAGTAATGATACTTCTCCTGTTCAAATTCAAAAGCTGGGGGTGCCTGGCCTTTGGTTAATAATTTTTCTTCCAAAAAAATAAAATAAAAGAAAGAAAAGGGAAGGAAAAAGCCCTATCCGCTTATTATGCTTGTCAGAAAATTTATAAGGATAAAAATTAGAATTGAAGCTCATATTCAGCATTCATTAATTTTGTTTTTAGGACAGTTAGCTTTGGCTGATATAGGACAGTTCGCTTGTGTTCAGTAAATATAATATTTTTGTCGACATACATTGTTGACATGCAATCCTTGGATTCAACAGATGAGTTGGAATAATATGAGTTGGAACAAGATAAGTACTCACAAAAGAGGGGGCCAGATGAGTTGGAACAAGATGGGATGGAAGATAAACCTCAAAACTATCTCATTGCAGAAGAGCAGTTTGCGATAGATGTATTGAAGAAGAGGTTGGAAGAGGAGGAGGGCTGTCAGAGTTTGCGCGTTCATGTTCAAAAATGTATAGAAGCTTGCAGTCCATATCACATCCTCCGAATTAAAGTCAGATCTCATCATGAGAATGTTTTATAAGCCTTGTATAATTTTGTCATTTGTATTAGTAATGTGTTACATTACAATTCTTGCAATATTTATTTGGGACGAGCTCTGAGAATCATATATGGTTTTGTTACATCAAATTGAGTTTTGACATAATGTTATTAGTTCCTTTCCAACCAAAAGAATTATTATATGTTCTTTTACTTTATTTATAAAGGTGACACTGTGGTACCACTCTTTATTCCTCTCCCTTTGTTTAGATTTTGGTTGTTTAATTGATGTTACATGTGATTGAAGATTATGGACCTCTTGTAGTGGGCCATGTGATCATGTACCACATGCAACTAACTCACAACAGAAATAAGCATGTTCCAACCAAATCCAAATTGTCAGATATGGTTGCGCGTTCACCTGAAATGTTTTCTGCCAACCAAATCTATATCTAAGTTTAAACTTCCTGAATCTTAAAAGAGAGCCAAATAAAAAGAAAAGCTCAACAAATCTATTGCTAAGTTTAAAGTTCCTGAATTTAAATTTTCATCCATATCATTCTATTGCATTCATTTAAAGCTTCCTTGTTCAAATATGCAAATACATAGATACAAAAAATATAAAAATGAACTTTCCCATTGAATATGAAATTATCCAAAATCTGTCCAAATTGTGATGTCCAAAAAATCTATCCAAATTGACTGATATGCTCTCCAAAAATCTGTCAAAGTCAGATGTGCTGTCCAAAAAATACTGTCAAGTGCTGTCCACTAGATGTTATATAACAGCCAATATGCTGTCCAAAAACTGTGCAAAACACAAAGGAAAACAGCCAATACGGTGTTTTTCAAAGGTTGTCAATATCAGGATCTATTGAAAATTGCAAAATATGCCACCAAATATAAAATAAGTGTATGGAAAAAATAACTAAAAGGAAAATATAAGTTTAAGTTGTAGCAAAATTCATAACAACTATACACACCTGATTCAAGCCATATAACCCAACGTGATCTTGTCCAACCAAAAATTCACAATCAAAAGATTCCTACATATAACATTTAAACAAATCAATATTTCATTTTCTATGCTAATGAAAGTATTTGGGTAGTAGGATATTAGACAAAATTTATAGGTACACCTGATTCAAACCATTTAACCCAACAACATTGTCTTGTCCAACCAAATTACTACAACTGAAAGATTCTTGTATATAACATTTAAATAAATTTATGTGTCACTTTTCAATAGTAGTAATTGTTTAATAGGATATTAGAAAAAATATGTAAGTAGTAGCATCATACCTGAGTTATGTTATCTACTAATTGTGATGGCTGTTCGACATTACTATGTTCTTTGTGAAAATTAATATTAACTGAGGAATCGACCTATGTGGGAAGAAAAAACAATTGTCACATAAAACAAATTTATGAACCTATAAATACATTTTCTATAATGGAATGTAAATGAACTTACTCTATTTAGGCCACCACGTGATTGAACTTGTCTTACTCTACTAGTCTTTTTGGGTTGATCCTTCTTACTTTGAGATTTTTTTTTTGTCCTTTCTAATGAACTTTTCAACCTTCCTCTTGGACGACCTATAGTAGGTTTTGTTTTGATCCCACATATGCCTTGAGAAATGTCCACATGTGACTCAAATCCACCGTCACCTTGTAAAACATTCTCAGGAACAACTTCACCATGGACCTCACCCTCCATAGAGGACAAACAACATTTAATTCTCATTTCTTGCAAATCCTGCAATAATTTTTCAAAACATTTATCAACATGTTCATACATCATCTCTCTCTCTCTCTGCTACAAGTGTGTTAATTTGAAGACATTTGTGACTCAAGTGAGAAAGACGCTTTCCCACTGACTCTTGAGCACTACCTTTAACATCAATGCCACGATAGTCCTTGATAGAACCAACCTTTGCATCTTGTGTCCATCTTTTCAATACATAATAGGCTGGAATTCTCTTAACATTTTTCTTGTTAAGAACTTTCAAAGCATGGGAACATAGAATTCCCAAAAAGCTAAACTTCATGCAACTGCATTGGACTGTCGTTGTTGAGGCTTCATATTTGACTAAGTGCTCTTGAGGCTTGTTTCGATATTTCACTCTGTATTCTGTGATAGAATCAGATTTACTAGCCTTGTAAATAATACAATCCACAATCTTCACATATTCATCTTGAAACATTTTGAATATTTCTGGAGTGTACAACTTTGCAACATGTCTCAACATATCAAAATCAAATAGTAAAACTGGTGTTGTTTGTCTCATTTTGAACTCTGCTTGTAGTTCTTGACTTCGCTTATCAGACAATACTCTAGAGTAATGTCTAAAAAATTGCAAAAGACCATGTTTTGGCTTCAAGTATTTCTTCAACACACTATTCATTGACTCACTGCGTTGAGTGCTTTTCATATCAGCAGTGAACATATGTCGACCGTATACCATACACCATTTCTCTTTCACATCAAACATTCACACAACCATGGACTATCAGTTAGATCATATGTCTCAAGCATGTCATTCCAAGCAACTATCCATTCATTTTCATCTTCAAAATCATACACACAATTACTAAAATCATTTCGAAATTGGCTTGATGAATTAAATATATGACGTAGACGCTTAGCAGCATTCTGATAAATATGCCACACACATAGACGGTGATTTGATTCAGGAAACACATCTTCTATTGCATTAGCCACTGCAGCAGATTGATCTGTAAATATAGTTTTTGGTTGTTTCCCTGACATTGCACTCAAAAAAGT